>LDKF01000447.1:8080-22671 GCA_001026735.1 Rotylenchulus reniformis
TTTCAATCTCGGCCTGGGGAGGGGGGGGGCTACTATTTTTCGACACAATTTTTGAATGACGAAGGGTCATTTAGTAGAAAAATTGAGCCATTTTTCAAGAAATAAAATCTACAAAATTCTTTAGAAATCAGCTCACTTTCATAATTTCCCTGATCAGTGCCTTAATTTCCCGAAATTTTCCAAAAAACACCCCTAAGAACGAGGTCCTGAACCAAAATACACCCCTAAGAACGGGGTTCTTGAAAAGCAATACACCTCTAAGAACGGGGTTCTAGAAAAAAAATACACCTTAAAATTTTATCAAGATGAGAAATGCTCCCATTTTTGATGAAGGAGACTATGATAGCGATTATTTCATTGAATTTTTGAAAAAAATTTGTATCAACATACCGTAAAGGCTCTAAAATAAGCCCCCCGGCTTATTTTTTTCAAACCCACTCAAAGGGGAGGCTTATTTTAGAGCACTGGCTTATTTTAGAGCACTGGCTTATTTTTTTCGAACCCCCTTTCGAACTCTACTTAGGTATATTTTAATATGAAATTTAGGAAACATTTACGTAAACTATATTATAAATTCAAAAATCAAGGACAAATTTTGCGAAAATCTGCTTTACAATTCCAAAGATTCATCACTAGGGCATGCAAAAATACCGAAATCGGTATTTTGCGAAAGAAAGAATGGCCTGAAAATCAAATAAAAAGCATTTTAGCTTGATTTGAGTCCAAAAAGCAATTTTTTCCGCCGGTATTTTTGGTATTTTAGATTTTATGCCGGTATGTTGTTATATCACCTATTTTGCCATTTTTCTTACGCAATTATCTTGATTCTTAGTCAAAACAGTAGCCTTTAAAAAGTTTGTTTTGACTACGGGTTTCGTTCCTCAAGATTTTTTCTAGTTCCTCAAAAAGCTTCATTGCTTTTACTGAATTATCCCTCGAGAAATACTCTGTTTTTCTGCCCTTTTGGTTCGAATCCATTCAATCAATACCTCAGCAAGATTTTTAGACCGGATTCACTCCGACATGAAATTAAAATTTCTTCAAATGGTTACTGCCAAGAAGGGGGGGGGCTTATTTTAGAGCACCGGCCTATTTTTTTCAAACCCCCTCAAAGGGGAGGCTTATTTTAGAGCACGGGCTTATTTTAGAGCACTGGCTTATTTTAGAGGAAACACTGTACATAAAAAATCAAATTTTTGGCTAGTACCCCCGGTGGTGGTTCTAATGCAGGGGGGTATATTTTTCAACCCCGCTCTAGAGCGGGGGTCTATCACAGGGGTGTTTCAATTGCAGGGGGGTTATAATACAGGTTTTACGGTAATAATGAGCACTGCCACTGCCCAAAAAACAGCTCTAATAAGACGAAATTGCACCAGAAAAAAACAAATTATAATGTTTTTTTAAAATTTTAGGAAATAAAAACATTTTAGTAGTTTGTACTGAATATTTACGAATTGATAAAAAGACGTTCAATAGCACCATTCTTGATTCTGCCTTATACCTGATGGCACTATTCTTTGTTTTTTTTAACAAAGAAGATATTAAAATATAAAGATGATATATATTTTGTTAGGGCAATGTTCATTTCGGATTTTGATGCTTTTGATTTTGAGGAAATGACTTAGCACCCGTTTTGCGGCTTCCAGTAACTACCTAGTTAGCCGAACTCATTGTCAGTTACTTTAAAAATTGGTTTAAAAATATTTATAGAATTACAGATAATTTTTATCCAAAAATTTGAATTTTTGTTTAATTTCGAATTGAGTGCACACGAAAAGTTGGAAAATGTTTTAATTTCCAAAAAAAATTTCTAAGTGTTTAAAGCCAATTCAAAATTTTTTTGAACCCTGTTAGACCATGAGTTGAAAAAGCAGTATTTTATGATTAACATCTTGGTTTTTCGTTGCTTTAAATTTTTTAAATTATTAATCAGATTTTTGACTTCATAAACCTATAAATCAATTTCATTTCAAACATTTTCTTTATTTGATTCATTTGTGTTTGTGACTTGCCTTTTGATGTGTGGCTAGGATATTATCGGGGCTAGGACGTAAAAAAATTCACCAATATGGGCGTTAAAAAAATTCGCCAATGTGGCCAGTCTGGCCGAAAACTTTTTTGTTAAACCAGTTAGACCAATAGTATAAAAAGCAAAAATGTGCAAAATTTTATTCCCATCTGCTGGTATTTTTATTTTTTCTAAATAACGACCAAAAAGTTCGATTTTTCCCGAAATACCGAAAAAGGGTTTTTAGACGATATTTCAACCTTTTTGACCGCCCCTCCCCTCCTCCCCTCCTCCTCTTCCCCGTTAACACTAACAACTAATAAGGTCGGTTAAGTTCGTGCTAATCGTTCACCAATAGCATCAAAATAAACTTTTTATAAGCCTTAACCAAGCCCAAATATCAATCTTTTATATATATAAAAGATATATAATTGTTTTTTTCTTTAAGCAGCACATGTTGCAAAACATTAAATAAAAATCTGCGAAGTGGTCTATTTTGAAAAGAAAGCAAAATTTTGGGATTCCTGGTGATCTGATCTGATCTGATCCAGATCATGATCTGGCGTGATCTGATCTGATCCTGATCCGAGGGGTCGGATCAGATCAGATCAGATCATTTTTGATGATCCAACCTCCAGGATCAGATCAGGATCAGATCATTTTGAAAAATGAGGATCATCGGCAACACTGCTTGTAAGTTGTAAGTTATCCTTTTTAGATTTTTGTACATTTTTTCTGCAATCACAGGTGCCATTATTTTTGAAAGATCCTTTTTACCCTTTTTCCATCCTACAAATTCTCTCTGCTTTTTCTCAATTGTGTGTGTGTGTGTTTTATATATTTTGGAGCTATACAAACAACCATTTTTATACATTTACCCAACACATTCTCTTTCTCAAGTACAATTTTACAACAAACAACCACGGTTGTTCGATTACATCAATAAACGCTGCAGCCATACAACAACAATTTGTGATATTATTCCCTTGAATTGACCCCTCGTTCATATGTTTGAATTTTGTATTGTCCCTTTTTTGGCGTTCCCTCTCTCAGTTGACTTGTTTGGTATTTAAACTCTCCCCCTTGCAGTCATTCCTATCAGTTTGATCACTTGTCATTTTTCCTGAAAATTCCCTTCGTTAATTTCATAATTGTGTTTGACCGTAAAGTAAAGATATTTAAAGTATTCTTTGGTCTTTATTGTGTGTTCGTCGGCACTGATAATATTACGTGGCGCTCCGGAATTTTGGGTAAGCTTAGCGGCGAATTTTTTGTTTAGATTTTTAGAGTAAAGGGGAGAGTTGGAAAGGTAAGAAATTCGGAAAAGGACGAGAGTGAAGAAATTGTGTACGAATTGATTATTAACCCACAGGTCGGGTAATAATCAAGAATTTTCATCGACTTTCGCCGTTCACCGAATTTTGTGATTGTTGACCCACAGGTCGGGCAACAATCTAATCTACTGATTTTTCGGATTTTTCATCGATTTGAGAGGTTGTTGACCCACAGGTCGGGCAATAACTTGGTGATTTTGTTGCTCCACAGGTCGGACAACAAAAATCGATTTTTCCGGAGGATTTGAAGCATTAGTAGTACTACCAGGATTAGACTACGCCACATATATTGTGGTTGTGCCGATCGATCGAAGTGATATGAGGAACCGCCAGATTAGAAACGACGGACAGCAGCAGATCGGAGGCAACGCGCTGCAAATCCCACCAGTCGGCCAAAACTCGACCTCCCTTTTGCTTGACTTAATCGGGGATCAGAATGCGGGTTTGAACGATGATGTCATTGCAAATTCTTCAGATCATCACACTCATCGCTCAATGGACGACGCCGAGCTGCAGGACAAGCTACTCAACGTGGACCCGGCACTGGAACAGGCAGCACAAAACTTGAGTCTCGAGGAACAGGCTTTTGGAAGGTCTGGAATTGAATACAAATAACCTACGTTACACGGGGCCGAAAAGAGATGAGAGTGGGGAGGATGAGGAAGTGAATGAGAAGGCGAGAGAGAATTTTGGAGGGCGAGGCGGCCAGCGTCCAGCACGTAGGAGCAACAATAATTTTGTGGCATCGACGCCTAATATTAGTCCAGTGCGCGGCGACCCGAATTTGCGTCAGAGAGTTCCGAATGGCCAAGGCATAGGGCGAGTCAGCAGCATCAGCAGCGACCTAGGGATGCGAAAGGGCGATTTTTACCCTTCCGGAATGTTGATCAGCGCCAAGCAGCACAGCCCGTGATCGTGCATCCAAATTCCGCCGGTTGCGCGCAGCAGCAGTCATCCGAATCCTAGCGCCAACATTCAGCAACAATTCGTGCAGCCAAATTTTGATGAGAGTACCCATCAGCAAAAATTTGTGCAGCAGAATTCTGTCGTTTGTGGAGTTCAGCAGCATTTTGTCCAGCCGCTGGTCACTGGAGGTGTTCAGCAGCAACAGGATGGAGCTCAAAAGTCGGCCGTTGGTTTTCAACAGTTGCAAATACATCAACAATTTGGTCACAATTTTTTCGATTTCATTCCCCAGTCACATCCCCAAATCACTTTCCAAACCTTCCATATTTGTTCTTCCTTTGTCCGCTCCCCGAACTTTCATATATTTTAGCGCCCAAATATTGTTCCTATTTTATTGACTAAATAAACTATTATTTACTATCGTCAATTGGGTTCAAGGGCATAACAGAATTTCGAAAAAAAATTATACCATCAGAATCAGCATGAAATTCTGCACAACTTTGATTTTTATACTTTTGGTCTAAAGGGTCTAAGAAAAAAGTTTTTTGAGACTTATTTTATTTTTGCACTTTTCGACCAAACGCCCATTTTTGCACTTTTCGATCAAACGACTCAGCACGAAGCCCATCATCTGTTATCTGTTGTATTCCATTTGGAATAACAGGATCAGATTCTTTTGATGGATCAATGACATGGATCTTCAGGCCCCACAAGCCATCAAAGCGCCCATTTTAATACTTTTAAGTTTCGCTCATTTTGATATTTTTTAATTAATGACATGGCGTCAATAGAAAGATGTCAGTTAAATGAATTAAACAAAAAGTTGTTTTTTTAATTCCAAAAAATAAATTTTGCGCTTTCCATCCCAAAGGCTCGGAATGTCAAAAAAATACTAAATTCATGAGTTATTTTCTCTACGGCCTTGTCATAAAAATCGCAATGTAGGCATTTTTCATGTTATTATTACACTAAGAGAGGGGCAAAACGTTAGGCCGCCGGTGGGACTCGAACACACATATCTCCTGTCCGGGTAGAACTTTCAACCATTTAAGCTACAGCAGCTCGCTTGCCCTCCGCTTATGGATGCTTTTCACGGGGTGGGAATCACTCTCGGGAGGCATTTCCTCTTCTCCCTTACACCTTCCACCCCGCACAAGACCGTCCTCGGTCTTCTCTCTTGGCCCACTTCCAAAGGCCGATGGAAAGGTTGGCGTGGTTGCAGCCAACTATCCGATGCTACCACTAAGGGAGGGGCAAAACGTTAGGCCGCCGGTTGGACAACCCACATATCTCCTGTCCGGGGAGAGCTTTCAACCATCTAAGCTACAGCAGCACGCGTTGCCCTCGGCTTATGGATGCTTTTCAAGGGGTGGGAATCACTCTCGGGAGGCATTTCCTCTTCTCCCTTACATTACATATCTAATCATACATTTTTCAAAATTCATCGGAAACTTCGCTATTAATGGTACATTTTTTTCGTTTTTATATATTTTAATTAGAGTTCAAAAATACGAACCAGAACTAGGAGAATACCCGAACAATGATATGAAAAGCATAAACTTTTCACAAATTGTTTTCGGAAGGTTTGACCTAGATATGTATAAAAAGCTCTTAGTGAGTGTTTATCAAATTTTGCACTTTCCGACAAATTACACCTCAGTCCCGCCAGTCCAAATCCACTTTTTAAATTCATAGAACCCGATGGGGGTGGTTGCACATCGGATGTGGACTATTGCCGCACGCCGCGTCAGTGCCATGCCACATTTGATTTGTGGGCCACTTGTGCCGTGTGCAACCAGAGCTTGTGCAACGGGTCGGACGGTGTGGACGGCGGAATGGTGACCATGGTGAAGGTGTTTGTGGTGGCGCTGCTCAGCTTGCTGCGCACCGGACACGGGGCCATCTTCTGATCGGACAAAAGTCTGGGACATTCCATTTAATTTTTTCCGCCTAACTTCCCTGCCATCTTAATCTTATTATTTATCTTTAAAATTAATTAGGGGGTCCGAATTTACATGAATTGTGAAGCGAAAGATGGACTAAAATCGGGCAAATCTTGTTGAAATATGAAAATATTTTCCATTAAAAACTCATTTCCTTTTTCAAATAGTACACATTTTAAACTTTAAAAAATGAAGCAATCAAATCCAGAATCAACTTTCAGGGCTAATAGCTAGAAAGAGAAAACGATAGTTACCGTATTTCCTCTAATCTAAACTCTTCTTCCAGCCAATCTATCAGAATCCTTCGGGTGAAAAATGTTTGTGGGGCTTGGATATCATTATAAAATATTTATTTTTCGGAAAATACGGTATATGGACACAACATGCAACCACCAAAGGTGATCGAAGCTGAATATTGATGGCAAAAAAGGAATTCTTTTTTTGTGAATTTGGACCCTAATAGTGATCCCATCCTAATCTATTTTATTATTTAATCCCCCTCCTCGTCCATCGATTTTCATCGATCGTCCATCGATTTTCGGCGAACCGGCTAAGGATGGCCAATTAACAAAACATCCAGCAACTGACGCGGATACTGGCGGAACAGCAAACGCTGGTCACACAGCTAATGCAACAGCAGAAACGGCCATCAGCACAGCTCCTCCCGGCACTCCTTGATGTCGAGTGCTTTGATCAGAATGCAGGACATGACAGGAGCATTGCGGATTGGCTCGACCGATTCCAGTTCGCCGTGGATTGTGCTGCGCCAGGACTGCTGCCGGAAAGCAAGCTCAAGTTGCTGATGACCAAGCTGAGCGGGCTGGCCTTCAGCGAGACACAAAGTCGTGCCTGCCAAAGAAGGTCACCGATTTTTCATTCGACGAGGCATTGACACAGCTGAAAGCTCTGTTCGCTAAACCGCAATCGATCTGAATTGATCGATACGAATGTCTGCGCGCCTCGAAGGATGCATCCGAGGATTTGCGCTCGTTCATCAATCGGCATAAGAAGTTACTGCATGACTTTGAGTTCAAAAAGCTCAAAGAAAGCAGTTCAACTGCCTTATGCTGCTCACAGTGCTGAAGGGCGTGAATGATTCCAATCTTCGAAAGTGGATTTTGGTCAAGTTGACAGCCGATGTTGATAATGTCAAGTACGACGGAGTAGTCGAGGACCTCAAGATGTATTTTTCGACCATCGCGGAGACCAACATATTTGAGCGCAGGTACCGAAAAAGGTTATTGCGAAAACAAGCAAAGTCAGTTGAAACCAAACGGAGCAAAAACAAATCCAGTTACGCGGATCCGGTGCTGGCGATGCGGAAAGGACTCCCATCTGCCAAATGAGTGTTCTCATGCCAAAACTGTGTGCCGGAAATGCACCAAACAGGGACATATCGAGTCACAAGGTGACAAGTACCAAGAATGGATGAAGCGGAATGCTGGAAAGGGGGGAAAGAAAGTAATACATTTTACTCGGTGGAGTCCTGGTTAATGCGGTTAAACAGCTGAATTGACTCATCGAGATTCCGGTCAAGATCAATGGAAAATGTGCAATTTGTGCTTGACTCTGGCGCCGAAGTCACTGTGATTAATGAGGATGCACACCGGCCGATTGGAAAGCCACGGCTGACGCCATTCATAGAGCAAGCCAGATATCATGATGGTTCAACGTGCACATTGCTTGGCCAGGGAGAAGCGATGTTCCAGCTTGGAGAACGGTCGCATCAAGGATAGTTTTTCGTGTGCAAGTAAGGGTCGTTGAACCATTTGGGAATTGACATGCTGGATGCATTTGGGCTTATGCAGGATGTCCGAAAGAGTGTGGCAACCGCTTTGCAGATCAATCAGGTCAAAGCGGGAAGAATCCTTGGCGGATGCGGAGATCCTGGTCGGACTCCAGCGGAAATTTCCAGAGGTGTTCAAAGCCGAACTCGGACACTGCATAAGAGCAAAAGCACATTTGGCGCTAAAGCCGGACGCCATTCCGGTGTTTTGTCGGCCATGTCCCGCACCGTACAACACAAGGTCGGTTGTGGAGGCAGAGCTGAAACGCCTTAGGGAGATGGATGTCATAAAGCCCATAGATCACACCCTTTGGGCCGCACCAATCGTGGTTGTGAAGAAGGCCAATGGGTCGGCACGTGTTTGCGCGGACTTCTCTACCGGCTTGAATAACGCGTTGCTGTTGCATCAGCATCCCTTGCCATTGCCCGAAGATATCTTCGCCACACTGAATGGTGGCCGCGTCTTTACGCAAATTGATCTGCGCGACGCATATGTGCAGGTTGAACTTAACGAGAAGTCGAAGGAGTTGTGCAGAATTGCCACACCTCGGAAATTACCAGTATCAACGTCTGCCCTTTGGAGTAAAGTCAGCTCCAGGGATTTTTCAATCCATCATGGATAACCTGTTGGCAGGACTGTCGTTCGCTTTTGCATATTTGGATGACGTCTTTGTCGTCAGCAAAGATCCAGAAGAGCATGGGAAGCACTTTGAAGAAGTCTTCCGGCGAATCGACCAATTTGGATTCCGGGTGAAGCCAGAAAAAATGCTCATTCTTCCAGAAGCAGATCGAGTATCTTGACTTCATCGTCGACAAGGACGGAAGAAGGCCGGATCCAACCAAGGTCCAGGCTATTTCGGATATGCCTGTGCCAAAGTCTGCTGATAGAGTAGTGGTGTCTGAAGTAGTGTGAAAGTAAGTACTTCAGCTGTTGCACAAAGGTCATCCTGGAATACAGCGGATGAAGGGCCTGGCGCGGCAGCATATGTACTGGCCACAGATGGATCAGCAAATCGAAGACTTGTTGAAATCCTGTTCCCCTTGTGCCGCTGAAGAAAAGCTGCCGGTGAAGGCCGAGCTTCACTCATTGCCGAAAGCAGATGGGCCTTGGAAGAGGGTGCACATGGACTACGCTGGACCATTCTTCGGAAAGATGTAACTCGTCGTCGTGGAATCATTCTCCAAATGGCAGGAAAATTTCGCCATAAGTTCCACTGGATCCGTAGCTACCATCGACAAATTGCGATACCTGTTCGCTCGACATGGAATCCCGGAGACGCTGGTCAGCTATAACAGGACACAGTTCACGTCCAAAGTGTTCAAGGAATTCACCGCGACCAATTCATTGAACATCTCTTCTCAGCGCCCTATAATCCGATGTCCAACGGACAAGCTGAACGCTTTGTAGACACCTTGAAGCGGTATGCAGTAAATTAAAAGGGGAGTGGGCTCCACATGTGCCGGACACGTTTTTTGGCGACCTATCGGACGACGACATGTGATTCGCTTCCGGACAGCAAGAGTCCTGCGGAAGTATTCCTCGGAAGGAGGCCCCGCACTACTTTGGATCTGCTGCGGCCGAAGCCACGCCCGCTGGTGGTGCGCGATGAGGCCATGGAACGACAGTTCAACCGGCGACATGGAGCGAAGCCTCGAAGCTTTGAGTTGGATACCAAAGTCTTCGCGCGACATCGACTGTCGCAGCCTTGGCGTCCTGGCCATGTGTCCGACTGCCGTGGAATTATGTACGACATCACGTTCCCCGATAGTTCGACAGGTAGGTTTCACGCGAACCGATTGCTGGATCGGCACATCAATGAGACGGATTCTACGAGGATTTCGTATGCCAATGGCCAAGAGTCAGCAATGGCACCGGAAGTTGTACGCGAGCCCGAGGTATTTGCTCAATAGCACCCGGCACCCGAGATGGAACGAGATGTATCGCCACCGGCCCAAGAACGGAAAAGGAACCCCGAGTGGAATCGCCGACCACCGAGGCGGTACTCGCCCGGCGGAGGAATGGCAAGAAATAAGAAGGAAGGAAGGTGTTCAGGTGGGACCCGATTATGATCATACGTATCTTGACCCATCCATTCCACATTAAATTTCCTACTGTAGACCTTTTGTTGTTGTTGTTGTAGCCACATCCTTCATGTCTGGTTTGGGTCGGGCTCCAGGTTGAGAAATTTCGCCACTGCTTTGGGATTCGTCCACAGATCAGAAGTTGTCAAGGTTGTCGGATTGGCTCGGCAGTTGAAGAGGTGGTCAACGTTGTGAGGGGATCGGTTGCAAAGTGGGCAGGCATCACGAACTGATTTGTCGATTCGTTTCATGTAACTTATTGAGCAGCGGGGAGTAGCCAGATCGGAGTTGTGCCAGCTTGGTGCGGACAATTCTGGGGAGCTGGTGGCCGACCCAGAACGCCGCTCCGTTGTCGCTGCTTGACTGACTGGACCATAGCCGTGTGGATGGAAGTGCTGCACCTGTTGTGATCGTTGTCCGCGGCCTGCAGAGCTTGGTTGACTTCCTTCCAGAATTTGGATGATAGCGTCTGCTTCATGAGCCTGGCCGGAACGTTGTTAGAGGCCAGGTGGTTCGATGGGCTGGATGGCGGCACTTGGCGAGGAACTGCTTGCAGAGCATGTAGTTGTGCTCCTTGACCGGTAGCATGAGACTTTCGTTGTGGAGGTGGTCGATGGGTGACATTAGTATGCAGCCTGTTGCCGATCTGATAGCGGTGTTCTGACAGAACGCCGGAGATTGGCCCAATGTGACTCAGCAAGCTGGGGAGACCAGACTGGGGCCGCGTAGTTGACGATGCTTCGGCTGATGGCTTTGTACGTTGTCAAGAGGACCTCCTTCTCTTTACCCCATGATGAGCCTGCAAGCGCCTTCAGGACGTTGTTCCTTTTGCGGATCTTCTGTTGGATGGAGGCTGCATGCTCCTTGAACGTCACTGACGGGTCCCAGACGACGCCGAGTATCTTCGGATGCTTGATCGTTTCGATGGCGTTGTTGCCAATGGTGATTTTTGGATCGGCGCGATGTTCGATGGTGGCAGTCGTGAAGACCGTCGCCGTTGTCTTCGGAGCCGAAAGACGGAGTTTCCGGGCCTCCAGCCATGGCACAACGCTGTTGTTCAAGTATTCGCTGATGGCGGCACCTGCTGCTTCGTAGTTGGTGGACCTGGCCAAGACAGTGATGTCGTCGGCGTACGTTGTTACATGGACACCTGCAGGAGGTTCCGGTAGCGAAGCGGTGTAAAAGTTGAACAGTGCGGGGCTGATGACCGATCCCTGAGGGACGCCTTGCCTGATGACACGGACCTTGGAGGTGGCACCTCGGAACTCGACTCTGGCTTGCCGTCCACGAAGGTAGTTCACTGTCCATCGTTTGACGAGTGGTGGGAGTTCTGTTGTTGCGATGTCAGTCGTCAAATGACGTGTGTCGACGGTGTTAAACGCCTTGGACAGGTCCAGAGCGACCGCGACAGTTCTTTCAACAGGCTGACGACGATTCAAGCCGTCGGTGATGAACCGATGGATGTCCATCAGCGCCGTTGTCGTGCTGCGCTTCTTGCGGAAACCGTGCTGATGATCGGGTACAGGAAGTTGTTGTTGGAGCACTGGTAGTACGAGTCGCTCAAGAAGCTTAGCGACTGGCGAAAGAAGGCTGATGGGTCGGTAGGAATCCGGTGTGCTGTTGTCTTTGCCAGGTTTTGGCAAGGGAATGACACGGGCCTTCATCCACATGTGGGGGTTGATGCCGGATTCCATGGACTTGTTGAACAGCGCCGCCATGTACCGATGAGCGATTGGGCCCAGGTGTTTGAGGTGAAGAGCCGAAATGTTGTCAGGCCCCAGGGCTTTGGAGGGCTGGGAAGCATCGATTGCATCCGCCACATCCTTGGCCGACCATGGAGTGTGTGTTGTCGTTCTGACCTGGGAAGCGATCAGTCGTTTGGCTGCCCGACCAGTGCTGATGGGTTTGCCGAATGGTCGTTGGTGGAACAAGGCATTGAGCCTGTTGGCGCATTTGCTGTTGTCCAGGCACGGAACACCGTTGAAGATCAGTGGGCTGTTGTTCTTCGGTGGCTCGGCACCGTTGATGCTCTTGATGATGTTCCACAGCTTATTGGTGCCGGCTTTGCACTCCTTCAAGTAGTCGAGCCAAATGGCACGTCTGAATGTTGTCACAGCCGCGGCAATGCGTTTGGTGAGTTGACCGATGCGAGGGCTCGTTGGGTCACGGCGGCGAATGTGTGTCTCGTTCCTTGGCCAACGCAAAGGCTTCGGGAGGGTGGTAGGGCCGTATTTTTGGGATGCGGCCGACCGGAAGGTGTCGTCCAGAGGCTTTCAGAATGGCATTGCGGAGGCGGATCTCTCCGTTGTTCGCGTTGTCAGGCAGTGGAAGGGCTGACAAAGTGTTGTCAACATCCTTGGCGAAAGCGTCCCAGTCGGCCTTGCCGAAGTTGATGAACTGTCGCCGAGGTGTGGGGACGGTGTTCACTGTTGTTGCCAAGGTGATCACGATGGGGAGATGATCGCTGCCCAGCGCATGAACGACTGTCCAGGTTGCCGATGGCGCAAGGGAGCCGCTGCATAGGGTAATGTCCGGGGCCGTGGAAATGATCTGGCCTTGTCTGGATGCCACACGGGTTGGTTGTCCGTTGTTTAGGAAAACAGCGTCGACGTTGTCTAGCTGCTCCGCAATGGCTGCACCACGGGGGTCTTCATCCGCTGTGTAGTCCCAGAGGTCGCTGTGGGCGTTGATGTCGCCGAGCAACAGGTAGTCGTTGTCGCCCAGGAAGTCGAGACTGGGGACGAAGCCGCTTGAGCAGCTGGCGGATGGTGGGACGTACATGTTGTGGATGATGACCGGACCGTTGGTGGAGTGTAGCACTAGCGATTGTAGTTCGCTGTGGTCGTCGCTGATGGCGTAGTCCTTTGACAGATGGAACGGGACTTTGTCGCTTACAATGAAGGCAAGGCCGCCGCCACGGTTGTCGGTTCGGTCCAACCGAACGAAGGAGTAGGCTGGGCATTTCGGAGTTGCGTTCTTGGGGGCCCATTTCGTCTCTTGGATTGCCGCCAGCAAGATGTTGTTTTCGTGCATGAAGCACAGAATGTCGTCCAGCTTGCCGCCGATCCCATTGGCGTTGAACTGCAGGATCTTGAATTGATCCAGGTCGACTGTTGTCGAGGGATGAAGCCGGGCCCAACGGAAAGGAGGGCCGGGATTCGGGTGGATGTCTCCAGCGATCAGTAGGAGAATCCGGCGCCAGCTGGCTAGATCAGCTGGGCCGGGTAGCGAAAAAACCACACAGGGGCCCGACGATGTCGTTGTCGAGGTGTGGAGTAGGTGTTGTCGACACCTACTCCAATTTCTGACTAAGCTCGAATCCAATTTAACATTTCATGAAAACAACAGCAAAAAAGAAAGGAGAAAAATGAAAATGAAGAAATTTGTATAAATATTACACTCATAAATTCAATTTACCATAACTTCTCTAGCAACAATCCCCTCCCCTCCCTTTGCTGTTTGCGAGGGGTCGAATAATATGCAGCAAATATATAATTGTTTTATTATATATTTTATAAATAATTTAATTGCTTATCCTTTTCTTTTTTCTATTTCAGGATCCTTTAACAGTATTCCTTGAAAATTTTTAAAATTTCAAAAAAGCAGTTTTTCGGCGCTATCTGAAAGAAGGTCACTTTTGAAAACCCTCAAATTTAACAGGGGAGACCCTTTTCATTTGAAAACAACAAAAAAGATTTTTTTGCGTTTTTTACCTTTTTAACTACTTTTTGAGCAAAAGCATTGGAAAAAACAAAAATTTTTTTTCATTTTGCCTGACAGGGGGGACCCTTTTAGTGGGTTTTCAAAAGTGACCTTCTTTCAGATAGCGCCAGTTTTTCGCACTTGTCGAAAATTAGTATAAAACATGAGTCTTTCTCATGTTTTATACTACTCATGTGTCTTTCTCATGTTTTATACTATGAGTTTTTTTATATGTTCATCATAATGTCATACTTTTTAGGTATTTATCAAAAATTAATCATATGTATTTTGAAGCTATAAAAATATTTTTCAGTTAGTTACAACAACTTTTGATCTTTTGCTAACACAATTAAAAAGAAGAGGCCTCTCTAATAGAAGGGGCCCACTTGGAGGAGGTTGAAACAATAGAAAGTGCCCCTTCTATTAGAGGTATCCTTTATTGCAGTGCACCTGGTCTCACCCCCGCTTGTTTCACCCCCGACCTTTTCACCACCGCCTGGTTTCACCCTAATTTTTTTCATTTTTTGTTGAAAGACGAGCTTCCTGGGATGACTTGCGATGCCAATTTTTTTGACGTCAATTTTGTTGTAATGCGTCATCTGACGTCACTTTTTGACATTGACGTCAAAATTTTTTCAAAAATTCATCTAAGAACAGACTAAAAACGAAAAGCTGATACCGATGTATGTCACCATAAACTATGCATGGCCGGGATATCGCATGTAGAACCCGCAAATTTTCGAATTTTATCCTTTTTTTAATCAAATATTTATTTGATCGAATTGTTGAATTTTATTTTAGCAATCATTTATGTTTTTTGGGGGGGGGGG
>LDKF01000447.1:22771-65485 GCA_001026735.1 Rotylenchulus reniformis
GGGGGGGGGGGTGAAACGCGGCGGTGAACCCGCGGGGGTGAAACCAGCTGCTCCGCCTTTATGATGTTGACGCGTTCAGATGCTGCCAATCGGACCGTCCCTTTTGCTGGAAATGTCCTGGATGCCAATGCAGTGTACATGCTGGTTAAGAACCAATTCCGCATTTTTGCGGCAATTATGGACGAGGACTCGGACGGAAATGTGTCCATGGAGGAAGTTGACGACTTGTTCGACGTGTTGGAGGAGAAGATGGAGTATACACGACCTAGGCGCAGCAAAAGAAGGCATAAAAACCTAAAAAAAATTTAAAAAATTCATGAAAAAGTCCTAAACCCAAAAGGCAATAAAATAAAAAAAGAAACCGAAGGAATAAAAAGTCGCGAAAAAGGCAAAATGACAAAAATGAAAAATGATTTTACTCAACTCTGATTAGCGCTCAAATTCCTTTTTTATTTTAAAGTAATATTCTTTGCAATTATTCCTTTTCCCAATGTTTATTTATCTCAATATCAGAAAATAAAATATATTAAAATTTTTTATTAAGATTAAAACTGGCACGAAAATGCCAAATAGTGAAAAAGCAACCAAAAATGCATTTATTCAAGTCAAAATGCGGCTCACTTGGGAGGTTTTAGGCCTTTTCCAAGCAGCGAAAAAATTCTTAGCCTAAATTGCAATCTCTAAAAAGAAAATTTAGCTTTTGGGATGATTTGGAAGACATAGTGTCATCAACTGCTGGAGGAGCTGTTTCAGGCGGTATTGGAGGACCTTGGGGAGGCGCTTTCGGAGGCTTGACTGCTTCTCTCATGAAGGCGAAAATTAAGAACTTCAAAACATTAGTGGATGGATCAATGATTCAAGGTTACACAGGCAAGAGTGATTGGGAAATAACCGGGAAAGCACTTGCTTGTTCAATTACACAATTATTGTGGTGCCCTTGAAAAAATGGGCTTGATGATGCGAGATTTGCATTCCATTTATTTTGAGGACTTTGACATAAGTGATTTTTCACCATATCTATTCATTTTAAATTATTCACTTTATATAATCACATATCAATGAAATTGGAATAAATTATTAATCACCAGAGAGCGGATTTATATGGACTAAAATCAAAAAAAGGCCATATATGTAATATTATTAAAAAGTAAAAAAAATATGGATTGTTTTAAAATAGCAAAATGATTTAATTAAATAAAAGGATCAATTGAAGTATTCCAAGATTTTTTGGAGTGAAATTTGTGCATTTCATGTTTTGCATCTTCGTCATTGAAGTAAATTTGATTGCCAATTTATTATAGGAGATATTGTGGACTGGGACACTATGGCCTAGCCATTATGGCGTCAGCAACGATAAACTGGTCATAACTTTTTTTCTGGAAGGGCAGATTTTTAGATCTTGGTATTAATAAATAGCCCTGAATGTCTGCTAGAAAATTGCAAAAGAGACCAAGCTGAAAACAGTTATAGCCAAGTTNGCTGGAAATGTCCTGGATGCCAATGCAGTGTACATGCTGGTTAAGAACCAATTCCGCATTTTTGCGGCAATTATGGACGAGGACTCGGACGGAAATGTGTCCATGGAGGAAGTTGACGACTTGTTCGACGTGTTGGAGGAGAAGATGGAGTATACACGACCTAGGCGCAGCAAAAGAAGGCATAAAAACCTAAAAAAAATTTAAAAAATTCATGAAAAAGTCCTAAACCCAAAAGGCAATAAAATAAAAAAAGAAACCGAAGGAATAAAAAGTCGCGAAAAAGGCAAAATGACAAAAATGAAAAATGATTTTACTCAACTCTGATTAGCGCTCAAATTCCTTTTTTATTTTAAAGTAATATTCTTTGCAATTATTCCTTTTCCCAATGTTTATTTATCTCAATATCAGAAAATAAAATATATTAAAATTTTTTATTAAGATTAAAACTGGCACGAAAATGCCAAATAGTGAAAAAGCAACCAAAAATGCATTTATTCAAGTCAAAATGCGGCTCACTTGGGAGGTTTTAGGCCTTTTCCAAGCAGCGAAAAAATTCTTAGCCTAAATTGCAATCTCTAAAAAGAAAATTTAGCTTTTGGGATGATTTGGAAGACATTGTTTCATCAACTGCTGGAGGAGCTGTTTCAGGTGGTATTGGAGGACATTGGGAAGGCGCTTTCGGAGGCTTGACTGCTTCTCTCATGAAGGAAAATTAAGAACTTCAAATCACTTTTCGACGGATCAAAATTTGAAGAAATCAAAGGCGACAGTGAATGGGAAAAAATGGGGAAAGGTTTTGCTTGTTTTGGTACACAATTATTATGGTGCCCTTGAAAAAAGGGCTTAAAGATGCGAGTTTTGCATTCCATTTATTTTGAGGACTTTGTCATAAGCGATTTCTCACCATATCTATTCATTTTATATTATTCACTTTATATAATCACATATCAATGAAATTGGGATAAATTATTAATCACCAGAGAGCGGATTTATATAGATTAACAATAAAATCGCAAAAAGGCCATATGTACATATATGTAATATGATTAAAAAGTAAAAAAAGATTAATTGTTTTAAAATAAGAAAATAATTTAATTAAATAAAAAGATCAGATGAAGTATTCCAAGATTTTTTGGAGTGAAATTTGTGCATTTCATGTTTTGCATCTTCGTCATTGAAGTAAATTTGATTGCCAATTTATTATAGGAGATATTGTGGACTGGGACACTATGGCGTGGCCATTGTGGCGTCAGCGACAATAAACTGGTCATAACTTTTTTCTGGAAGGGCAGATTTTTGAGATCTTAGTATTAATAAATAGCCCTGAATGTCTGCTACAAAATTGCAAAAGAGACCATCCGGTTTGGCCAAGCTGAAAACAGTTAAGGCATAAAGTCGTAGTTTTGGCCAAAGATATGGCTATACTTTTTTTCAGCTTGGCAATAATGAATGATCTTTTTTGCAATTTTTAGTAGACATTCAGGGCTACCAATTCATACTAAAATCTGGAAGATAAGTCTTTTGACAAAAAAGCTATACTGCGGCCGCCAGAGCAAGGCCGAATTGCATGATCTCCATAGCTTGAATGTGTTTATTGAAACGAAACGCATTGTTTGGATTATAATTCGGTTCAAATGGGACCTAGAGAAATGAATTTGGTATGAAAAAATAAAGCTAATTATTAGCTACAAAATGAGCCTAAGCTTATCCGATTTGGCCCGGTCTTAATAAAGTTATGGCCAAAACAATCGTCCGTGCCGGTTTTTGTTCATTGGTCGATATGAGTGATCATTTTGGCCATAACTTTTTCAGACTAGGCCAATTCGAATAAATTTAGGCTCATTTTGTAGCTAATAATTTTCTCTAATTTTGCATACCAAAATTCGTTTCACTAAGTTTCGTTTGAACCGAATTATAGCACAAACTGTAATTTTCGTTTCAATAAACACATTCAAACTATGGAGATCATGCAATTCGGCCTTGCTCTGGCGGCCGCAGAATATGACCAGTTTATTGTCGCTGACGCCATAATGGCCACGCCATAGCAGGGCTACACGTAATTGCGGATTACGGAAATTTTTTTTGGTTACGGATTACGGTTTACGAGTTACGGATTTTTGCGAAAAATCCGTAAAAAATCCGTAATTCTAAGCACCCCTAAGATTGAGATTTTTTGAAATTTTTTATTTATTTTTCATAGATTTCTCTTAACATTTTAATAAGAGTCTTCTTGTTGAATTTGTCTTTTTATACTTATATCATATTTTTAATACTTATATCATATCTTATTTTTCTCATTAATTTTCTAATGAACTTCTTTATGTTGGGGCCGGAGAAAATTTCGCGTCTTTAGATTCTTTTCTCAAGATATTTGACCACTTTTATGCTTAAATAATTTTTTTAGAAAATTTCACTAAATTGAGATGCGCCGGCGGGTCCGATAGGAGCCGCCGGAGAAAATTTTGAAAAATCGGAGCTAATTCTTTAATAAAATTGATCATTTTTTTCAAAATTTTCGATTTTTCCTCCACCTTTTCCTTCCGCCCCCTTGCGAATGACTTCCCCGACCCCTGAGCGAATGGCGAATGACAACCATATTGATCTCTGCCTCACTTCCCGGTCTGCATTTTACAATAATAATCAACTTGACAAAATCCTGATTATTTTCAAGGGATGGCATGTTTGAGTTATGGCACTTTTTCAATGCTCCATTGGCACTTTTTTAATTGAATCCTGATAATGTTTTTCTGCAATTTTATATATTTTCTGCAATTTTATAGATCATTTTTAAAAATATGAGTTTTGGAACATTTTTTGTGGCAGTGAGTGTATGTTATTAAAGATATCGGGAACTTGTCCGGTTTAGGTGCTCCCTAGACCCCCCCCCCCTCCTCACACAAACGGAAATAATTTTCTAATAATTTCTTTAAATTTTCCCTTGGGGTAATTTTTGACGCAGAAAAAAATTTTGATGTAGTGCGTCATCTGACGTCGTTTTTGACGCTGACGTCAAAAAATTTTTTGGTGAATCATCTAAAAACGATTTCCAATGGGGTAATTTTTGACGCTGAATCCGATTTTGATTTAATTTTTACGCATCTCGCATAAAAAATGTGGAACCCGCAACCTAATATGGGAATAATTTTTAGATGATTTTTTCAAAAATTAAATTTTGACGTCAGCGTCGAAAAACTCAATGATGCATTGCGTCAAAGTGCACGTCAGAATCTGATCCAGCGTCAAAAATTACCTTATTAATACTTGAAATGACTTTTTGTATAAAAATCTTTGTGTGAAAAGGGGGGGGTCTAGGGAGCACCCAAACCGGACAAGTACCAGATATCGCATTCATTTTTTTTCATAGGCTGATGATGAAGCGGTAACATGTTACTAATGTATCTGAAAACGTTTAAGTAATACTGTTTTCGCTTCATAAAATCGAAATGTTAAAATTATTTTGCCTAAATTATTTGATTTATTATTATTATTTTATTATCTTACCTAAATGATTTTAGCACGAGTGAAGGTGAGGTTTGGTGAGTTTGGGCCCTCAAAATCAGAAGATTTCTGATAAATCAGAATATATCGCCACTGATTTAACCAATCTAAAAAGTTCTCAATTTCCGAGATTAAAAACAGATTTATTATAATTTTTACATATTTTTCAATTATTTCTTCAATTTTAATTTTACAATTACAATTTTCCCATGGTTGGTGCCGATCATCAAATTCAATTCCCATTTCTCCATTCTGAATTTTTTGCAATCATTCATCCGACAACTGGGAAATTGGATCTGTGGATGGACTTTTTACTTTTCATTTTTTCCCTATCGCTGGGTTTATTCTCTGAAAAGGAAAGCAATTTAGTTGACATCATTTTAAAAATGATTATTGCTATGGCAGAGCAATTACTTGTAATTTTTACATATTATTTTGCTGTTTGAGAAAAATTTAAGAAACGCCCATTATGAGGGTTAATAATTATAAAAAGCCATGACTTTAGCTTCTACAAAAATTGTTACATAAACTTAAAGTATTTCCCCTTTATACATAATATTTACAGAAATATTTCAAGCTTTTCGCTATGTCGTTGGTGACGGTGTTTTTGCTCGCCGCAATCGCCCTCAACGTCCTTCCGTTCGCTCAATGTTCGCTTAATTATTGTTTTTTTAAATTTAATTATTTTCCTCACCCATCAGGCCTCCGATGCTATGACCATAAACTTTTCCGAAGCTCTGATCATAGTGTGGACTGTGCTCCCTCGGACACACATTGCTATGTCCTCCACTGTGACTACAGTAAGTCAATTAGCATTTCTATAACTACTGAAAAATAAAACAATAATCATCAATTTCGAGCATAAGGAAGGGATTGCAAGGGTGTGCCTATATATATGTTGTAGCCGAAAGTGAAATTCAGCCGATTCTGAAATTGAGGCCAAACATTCGCTGAACGATTGAAAACCAAATATCAAAAACATTAGTTTGGGGGGTCTAAAATAAATTCTGAAAGTTTCAAAAAAAATTTTCATCTGAACATGGTCAAAACATCATCCGAACATTTTATCGATGTTTTGATGTTCGGATGATGTTTTGACCATGTTCAGATGAAAAAAATTTTCCGAAACTTCCAAAATGAATTGTAGACCCCACAAACTAATGTTTTTGGATCTTAAGTTGTTGAGTTTTTATGTAAAAAGTATCATGTTTGGCAAATGTTTGGCAACCATTTCACTTTTGGCTAGCCGATTTCAGAAAAAATTTAATAGAAGAATAAATAAATAGTTCTTTAAAAAGATCTTAATTTATTTTATTAAATGCCTATTCTATCACTTTTCCTAATAANTCATCGCTCTCCCCAAATTTGCTCAAATGAACTACATGAGAGATGGCCTTCTGTGCTCTCGAAAAAGCATACACCTCTTTCAATCGTGATTAGTCCCCTGGTTCGGCTCCCTCGAACTCCGGATATTTTTTGGCTACTCCTATGATGCCTTCGCGCGCTACTTCCTTCACAATGGCATCCGTAGGGACACTCAAACTACGAATTGGACTGGCTGGTAGTTCCCCTTCTTCCAATTCCTCCTCCTTTTTGGGTTCCTCTTCGCACTTTTCCTTCTTCTCTTCTTCCTTGGCTCGGTCAATCTTCGGGATTCGAAACTTTTTGACCTCCTTAGGCTCTTCCTTCTTTTCCTCTCTCTTCTCTGACTTCTTCGGCTTCTTCTCTTCCTTAGACCGACTTTCTCCCTCGCTCTTCTTCCTCTTTTTGACCTCCTTCTTCTCCTTCTTTGCCTCCTTTTGCACTCGCTCTTGCTTTCCTGATACCTCGACAATGGCCCCCAACTTCTTAGCTTCTTCATGACGTCGTTCTTCGGACTCATCTTCACTTTCGGACACACATTCTCCCCCTGCACTTTGGGTACTCGCACAGTCGCTGCTCTCCTCCGATTCCGAACCACTTTCCGACCCGCTCTTCTCGCTCTCCTCCTCTTCTTTTTCCGGACTTGGTGCCTTGACTTTGCGGCGTGGCTGGTCCTTTCGGCTCTTCCTCTCCTCCGACTCCGGTATGTCCTTCCTCGGGGCAATCGGTTCCTTCTTCGGCGGCATTGGCTCTTTCGCAGCTTCCACAGAAATAAGGCACTGAATTATCTCCTTCTTCAGATCGCACCTTATATGCACCACCGTGACATTTCCACCTCGATTCATTCCTTCCCAATTTTGACCTTCCTTGGGGATGATACACTCACCGCTCACATCCAAATAAAGAAACATGCACATAATGATGAGCAAACCCATCTTCCTTGTCATCTCTCCAAACAACCTTAGGTCTGGCATTCCCAGATTGGTCTGAGTCGATCGACTGACATTTCTTGGCACCTCTTCGGTCTCTTCCTTCTCTGTTGGTCCTTCTTGATCTTTCCCCGATCTTAATGGCTCCCTCCACTTTGGTAACTCGCTTTTTGTTTTCCGGGGTGGGGTAATTCCATAAGTGGCTCAATATTTATCCCATGGATCCATACTTGTCCCGACCATCTCCATCACCATCACCAAAGCCTCATCCATCACCAAAGATATCCCAAGATTATTCAACTTGTAAGCCTTCAACGCTTCCTGGCATGTCTCCCACGAGTCAAATTCGAGTGACACTTGCTCCATCCCGAAGTCAAATCCATCCTGCTCTTTAATTGCTGGCAGCTTCGGTCTGCGCAATGCCCTACCATTCATTTCGCACTCTCGCTCCAAGGTAATAATCGGAAGAATCGCGATCATTTGGGAAGCTGGCTTGTCCGAGACTCGCGCATAATCAATGACTCGGCTGGAATTCTTTCGGTAAACCATTTTTACTCGGTGCTCCCTCATGGTTCTTTCCAATCGTATCATTAGCCCTGCCCATAAGTCCTTTCTTTGCTCAAAGATCTCTTCCAAATCTTTAATCCCTGGTACGTCTTCAACCAAAAGCCACAAATAACAAGTCAGCTCCATTAAGAAACATCCAAATTTTCCGGGTGACTTTGGCATAGGCCCACTTATTTCAGCAAATACATTTTGCACTTTGACCGGAACTACTTCTACTCTTGCTTCCTCCTTTCTTGCTCTCCATCTTCGCTTGTTCCCTGGGGTATTCCTCGTCTTCTCGAATGATGATCCCCGCTTGGATGGCTGGGCTTATATGCTCCTTCAGCGGCCATGAATCAATCGCAGCTCCTCCATCCTGAATGTCAACTCTGATGTACTCCATCGTCCGAATGTCAACTCTGACGCACTCCAGCGTCCCTCCCGGCCGCAATTTATCGAAAACCAAAATAAGCATAATCGATCGGCACAACCACCTATATCCGCGAAAAAGTGGATGGCACTGCAAGAGGACGTAAACACAAAAAATGCCCAATATACTGGCTCCAACCGCATAAATCCAATAATAATCACCAAAAATCGATCCGATAAGATTTGCCCATTCTTCAAAATTAGTCAACATCTCCCAATCAAAATCCAAATTCAGAGTTCCATTGGTAGCACCTTTAAAATTTCTTGCAAGCTCGAATTTTGACCGAACATCAGTGAAGATGTGGTTTAGCTCTCCTCTCAGCTGGAAATCCGTTTTTTCCTCCAATGCATTCGACCTCGCACTTCTCATTTACAACTCTTTCATCAAACGCAAGCGATAACATTTGTGCTATTCCATTTTCTGCGCATTTTGCTGTAAATACTTTCCCTCCTGAACATATAATCTCTGCCAAAGCTGATCCAAAATCCGTTGTACACGTAAGATTTAATCCGGCTCCTTCAACACATCGATAGCAACCTGAGAATTCTGTCACATTCACTGAGCAAAGACTTGATTCCTCTAGCACCGCCAAATGGAATTTGTGCATCTTCACAATCACTCGGATCGGTACATATTTTGTTTCGGCTTTCACCTCCTTTTTCTTGTTCCGTAAGTAAAATCCGGGGGATTTCAGTGGCAGACTTGTCTCGGGATCTTCAAAATATGTTTCTAGTACTGCATCCCGGCAATCACAGGTCGCAAAAAGAAAATCTTCTCTCGTCCGACAATCTGTACACGCATCCATTTGCAAGGTACAATCCATTTCTCGTGCGGCTTGCTCATCCCGGCAAACTAGATCCCCTTCAACTTTCCCAACCATAGCTACCGATATTCCATCCGATAGACACTTTTTTGACAAAATTGGCGATGGACCGCGACTGGCAACAATGTGAACGAGATATTTGACCAATGCTCAGACATCCCATTCCTCAAAACCAAACGTGTTTGTTTCGTCACATTTCCCCCAATTTCCAATTCCGCGTTTGCCTTTATTCGATACACCCATTCCTGGCATCCAAATAATTTTTTGCAATCATTCATCCGACAACTGGGAAATTGGATCTGTGGATGGACTTTTTACTTTTCATTTTTTCCCTATCGCTGGGTTTATTCTCTGAAAAGGAAAGCAATTTAGTTGACATCATTTTAAAAATGGTTATTGCTATGGCAGAGCAATTACTTGTAATTTTTACATATTATTTTGCTGTTTGAGAAAAATTTAAGAAACGCCCATTATGAGGGTTAATAATTATAAAAAGCCATGACTTTAGCTTCTACAAAAATTGTTACATAAACTTAAAGTATTTCCCCTTTATACATAATATTTACAGAAATATTTCAAGCTTTTCGCTATGTCGTTGGTGACGGTGTTTTTGCTCGCCGCAATCGCCCTCAACGTCCTTCCGTTCGCTCAATGTTCGCTTAATTATTGTTTTTTTAAATTTAATTATTTTCCTCACCCATCAGGCCTCCGATGCTATGACCATAAACTTTTCCGAAGCTCTGATCATAGTGTGGACTGTGCTCCCTCGGACACACATTGCTATGTCCTCCACTGTGACTACAGTAAGTCAATTAGCATTTCTATAACTACTGAAAAATAAAACAATAATCATCAATTTCGAGCATAAGGAAGGGATTGCAAGGGTGTGCCTATATATATGTTGTAGCCGAAAGTGAAATTCAGCCGATTCTGAAATTGAGGCCAAACATTCGCTGAACGATTGAAAACCAAATATCAAAAACATTAGTTTGGGGGGTCTAAAATAAATTCTGAAAGTTTCAAAAAAAATTTTCATCTGAACATGGTCAAAACATCATCCGAACATTTTATCGATGTTTTGATGTTCGGATGATGTTTTGACCATGTTCAGATGAAAAAAATTTTCCGAAACTTCCAAAATGAATTGTAGACCCCACAAACTAATGTTTTTGGATCTTAAGTTGTTGAGTTTTTATGTAAAAAGTATCATGTTTGGCAAATGTTTGGCAACCATTTCACTTTTGGCTAGCCGATTTCAGAAAAAATTTAATAGAAGAATAAATAAATAGTTCTTTAAAAAGATCTTAATTTATTTTATTAAATGCCTATTCTATCACTTTTCCTAATAAAAAGTAATTTAAAAATAGTTAATCTGAAAATTGCCTATTGTTACTGCTATAAGAATTGAGAAATCAAAAGACACATATGTAATGTTGTGTAGAATTTTATTCTCTGTTGGGAAAACCGAAACTCCAAGTAATCAAATTCAACCAGTACTGATTCCGCTCCTCCAACCACTGGATCGCATTCTTGATTTTGATGCCATTAAATTTGAGCGCTCTGACATTTGCTTCCGAAATCGCTGGTTGCTCCAAAATCGGTTGCGCCTGGTCCACCAAAGTCTTCAGCCTCTTCAGCGAAGGACCCATCGAACTCCTGATAGCACCGGACATAATTAGAAATCCACGAATACGCCTTAGGAATCACTCAAAAATCTGACCACAAATTCAACACCAATTTATCAGATCCGACCGAAAACTGCTAGCGGCACCACTTTTGTTGGGAAAACCGAAACTCCAAGTACAATTTTTGGCCAAAGGGAGGGAACCACCGATTCTCCTGTTTAAACCCTTTAATCACTTTGCCAATTCAACTTCAAATTAAAGCCCAAGGTTTCACCAAAGTTTTCCTCAACAAAAGACTTTATTCACTAATAAATTATGATCACAAATCGAAGGATCCAAATACTAATATATGCCAACAGAACATAACAATAGCTACTCAGAGGGGGGTATTTAAAGGGTTGGTGATCAGAGAACCGTGGAGTCGACATTTACCAAAAAAGGAAGATGAAACGGAAGAAGTCGTTATGACTCAAATGTCAAAGAAGAAAAATATGTAAATGATCAGATGGGACAAAAAAATGAGAAAAGGGCAAAGAAGCGAAGAATGATAAGACATAAATTTTTATAGAGAAGACATTTAAAAAAATAGAAGATTAAGATGACCGAAAAATCGCATTTCGCGATACTCCCGGCCGAGACAGAAGACAGAAATCAACAATGGAAAAAATGGGGAAGGAAAATCACAATTGCATTTATCTCATTTTGATCCGGATGTGGATGGGATTTTCCGCTCTTCGTCCATTCTCTTGGCTGCTGCGATTCCCTTGTGCAACCATTCCTGACTCCGCGCCACCGCACTCCACATTTCCAAGCGAGTCCCCTCATCGCTCTCCCCAAATTTGCTCAAATGAACTACATGAGAGATGGCCTTCTGTGCTCTCGAAAAAGCATACACCTCTTTCAATCGTGATTAGTCCCCTGGTTCGGCTCCCTCGAACTCCGGATATTTTTTGGCTACTCCTATGATGCCTTCGCGCGCTACTTCCTTCACAATGGCATCCGTAGGGACACTCAAACTACGAATTGGACTGGCTGGTAGTTCCCCTTCTTCCAATTCCTCCTCCTTTTTGGGTTCCTCTTCGCACTTTTCCTTCTTCTCTTCTTCCTTGGCTCGGTCAATCTTCGGGATTCGAAACTTTTTGACCTCCTTAGGCTCTTCCTTCTTTTCCTCTCTCTTCTCTGACTTCTTCGGCTTCTTCTCTTCCTTAGACCGACTTTCTCCCTCGCTCTTCTTCCTCTTTTTGACCTCCTTCTTCTCCTTCTTTGCCTCCTTTTGCACTCGCTCTTGCTTTCCTGATACCTCGACAATGGCCCCCAACTTCTTAGCTTCTTCATGACGTCGTTCTTCGGACTCATCTTCACTTTCGGACACACATTCTCCCCCTGCACTTTGGGTACTCGCACAGTCGCTGCTCTCCTCCGATTCCGAACCACTTTCCGACCCGCTCTTCTCGCTCTCCTCCTCTTCTTTTTCCGGACTTGGTGCCTTGACTTTGCGGCGTGGCTGGTCCTTTCGGCTCTTCCTCTCCTCCGACTCCGGTATGTCCTTCCTCGGGGCAATCGGTTCCTTCTTCGGCGGCATTGGCTCTTTCGCAGCTTCCACAGAAATAAGGCACTGAATTATCTCCTTCTTCAGATCGCACCTTATATGCACCACCGTGACATTTCCACCTCGATTCATTCCTTCCCAATTTTGACCTTCCTTGGGGATGATACACTCACCGCTCACATCCAAATAAAGAAACATGCACATAATGATGAGCAAACCCATCTTCCTTGTCATCTCTCCAAACAACCTTAGGTCTGGCATTCCCAGATTGGTCTGAGTCGATCGACTGACATTTCTTGGCACCTCTTCGGTCTCTTCCTTCTCTGTTGGTCCTTCTTGATCTTTCCCCGATCTTAATGGCTCCCTCCACTTTGGTAACTCGCTTTTTGTTTTCCGGGGTGGGGTAATTCCATAAGTGGCTCAATATTTATCCCATGGATCCATACTTGTCCCGACCATCTCCATCACCATCACCAAAGCCTCATCCATCACCAAAGATATCCCAAGATTATTCAACTTGTAAGCCTTCAACGCTTCCTGGCATGTCTCCCACGAGTCAAATTCGAGTGACACTTGCTCCATCCCGAAGTCAAATCCATCCTGCTCTTTAATTGCTGGCAGCTTCGGTCTGCGCAATGCCCTACCATTCATTTCGCACTCTCGCTCCAAGGTAATAATCGGAAGAATCGCGATCATTTGGGAAGCTGGCTTGTCCGAGACTCGCGCATAATCAATGACTCGGCTGGAATTCTTTCGGTAAACCATTTTTACTCGGTGCTCCCTCATGGTTCTTTCCAATCGTATCATTAGCCCTGCCCATAAGTCCTTTCTTTGCTCAAAGATCTCTTCCAAATCTTTAATCCCTGGTACGTCTTCAACCAAAAGCCACAAATAACAAGTCAGCTCCATTAAGAAACATCCAAATTTTCCGGGTGACTTTGGCATAGGCCCACTTATTTCAGCAAATACATTTTGCACTTTGACCGGAACTACTTCTACTCTTGCTTCCTCCTTTCTTGCTCTCCATCTTCGCTTGTTCCCTGGGGTATTCCTCGTCTTCTCGAATGATGATCCCCGCTTGGATGGCTGGGCTTATATGCTCCTTCAGCGGCCATGAATCAATCGCAGCTCCTCCATCCTGAATGTCAACTCTGATGTACTCCATCGTCCGAATGTCAACTCTGACGCACTCCAGCGTCCCTCCCGGCCGCAATTTATCGAAAACCAAAATAAGCATAATCGATCGGCACAACCACCTATATCCGCGAAAAAGTGGATGGCACTGCAAGAGGACGTAAACACAAAAAATGCCCAATATACTGGCTCCAACCGCATAAATCCAATAATAATCACCAAAAATCGATCCGATAAGATTTGCCCATTCTTCAAAATTAGTCAACATCTCCCAATCAAAATCCAAATTCAGAGTTCCATTGGTAGCACCTTTAAAATTTCTTGCAAGCTCGAATTTTGACCGAACATCAGTGAAGATGTGGTTTAGCTCTCCTCTCAGCTGGAAATCCGTTTTTTCCTCCAATGCATTCGACCTCGCACTTCTCATTTACAACTCTTTCATCAAACGCAAGCGATAACATTTGTGCTATTCCATTTTCTGCGCATTTTGCTGTAAATACTTTCCCTCCTGAACATATAATCTCTGCCAAAGCTGATCCAAAATCCGTTGTACACGTAAGATTTAATCCGGCTCCTTCAACACATCGATAGCAACCTGAGAATTCTGTCACATTCACTGAGCAAAGACTTGATTCCTCTAGCACCGCCAAATGGAATTTGTGCATCTTCACAATCACTCGGATCGGTACATATTTTGTTTCGGCTTTCACCTCCTTTTTCTTGTTCCGTAAGTAAAATCCGGGGGATTTCAGTGGCAGACTTGTCTCGGGATCTTCAAAATATGTTTCTAGTACTGCATCCCGGCAATCACAGGTCGCAAAAAGAAAATCTTCTCTCGTCCGACAATCTGTACACGCATCCATTTGCAAGGTACAATCCATTTCTCGTGCGGCTTGCTCATCCCGGCAAACTAGATCCCCTTCAACTTTCCCAACCATAGCTACCGATATTCCATCCGATAGACACTTTTTTGACAAAATTGGCGATGGACCGCGACTGGCAACAATGTGAACGAGATATTTGACCAATGCTCAGACATCCCATTCCTCAAAACCAAACGTGTTTGTTTCGTCACATTTCCCCCAATTTCCAATTCCGCGTTTGCCTTTATTCGATACACCCATTCCTGGCATCCAAATANTCATCGCTCTCCCCAAATTTGCTCAAATGAACTACATGAGAGATGGCCTTCTGTGCTCTCGAAAAAGCATACACCTCTTTCAATCGTGATTAGTCCCCTGGTTCGGCTCCCTCGAACTCCGGATATTTTTTGGCTACTCCTATGATGCCTTCGCGCGCTACTTCCTTCACAATGGCATCCGTAGGGACACTCAAACTACGAATTGGACTGGCTGGTAGTTCCCCTTCTTCCAATTCCTCCTCCTTTTTGGGTTCCTCTTCGCACTTTTCCTTCTTCTCTTCTTCCTTGGCTCGGTCAATCTTCGGGATTCGAAACTTTTTGACCTCCTTAGGCTCTTCCTTCTTTTCCTCTCTCTTCTCTGACTTCTTCGGCTTCTTCTCTTCCTTAGACCGACTTTCTCCCTCGCTCTTCTTCCTCTTTTTGACCTCCTTCTTCTCCTTCTTTGCCTCCTTTTGCACTCGCTCTTGCTTTCCTGATACCTCGACAATGGCCCCCAACTTCTTAGCTTCTTCATGACGTCGTTCTTCGGACTCATCTTCACTTTCGGACACACATTCTCCCCCTGCACTTTGGGTACTCGCACAGTCGCTGCTCTCCTCCGATTCCGAACCACTTTCCGACCCGCTCTTCTCGCTCTCCTCCTCTTCTTTTTCCGGACTTGGTGCCTTGACTTTGCGGCGTGGCTGGTCCTTTCGGCTCTTCCTCTCCTCCGACTCCGGTATGTCCTTCCTCGGGGCAATCGGTTCCTTCTTCGGCGGCATTGGCTCTTTCGCAGCTTCCACAGAAATAAGGCACTGAATTATCTCCTTCTTCAGATCGCACCTTATATGCACCACCGTGACATTTCCACCTCGATTCATTCCTTCCCAATTTTGACCTTCCTTGGGGATGATACACTCACCGCTCACATCCAAATAAAGAAACATGCACATAATGATGAGCAAACCCATCTTCCTTGTCATCTCTCCAAACAACCTTAGGTCTGGCATTCCCAGATTGGTCTGAGTCGATCGACTGACATTTCTTGGCACCTCTTCGGTCTCTTCCTTCTCTGTTGGTCCTTCTTGATCTTTCCCCGATCTTAATGGCTCCCTCCACTTTGGTAACTCGCTTTTTGTTTTCCGGGGTGGGGTAATTCCATAAGTGGCTCAATATTTATCCCATGGATCCATACTTGTCCCGACCATCTCCATCACCATCACCAAAGCCTCATCCATCACCAAAGATATCCCAAGATTATTCAACTTGTAAGCCTTCAACGCTTCCTGGCATGTCTCCCACGAGTCAAATTCGAGTGACACTTGCTCCATCCCGAAGTCAAATCCATCCTGCTCTTTAATTGCTGGCAGCTTCGGTCTGCGCAATGCCCTACCATTCATTTCGCACTCTCGCTCCAAGGTAATAATCGGAAGAATCGCGATCATTTGGGAAGCTGGCTTGTCCGAGACTCGCGCATAATCAATGACTCGGCTGGAATTCTTTCGGTAAACCATTTTTACTCGGTGCTCCCTCATGGTTCTTTCCAATCGTATCATTAGCCCTGCCCATAAGTCCTTTCTTTGCTCAAAGATCTCTTCCAAATCTTTAATCCCTGGTACGTCTTCAACCAAAAGCCACAAATAACAAGTCAGCTCCATTAAGAAACATCCAAATTTTCCGGGTGACTTTGGCATAGGCCCACTTATTTCAGCAAATACATTTTGCACTTTGACCGGAACTACTTCTACTCTTGCTTCCTCCTTTCTTGCTCTCCATCTTCGCTTGTTCCCTGGGGTATTCCTCGTCTTCTCGAATGATGATCCCCGCTTGGATGGCTGGGCTTATATGCTCCTTCAGCGGCCATGAATCAATCGCAGCTCCTCCATCCTGAATGTCAACTCTGATGTACTCCATCGTCCGAATGTCAACTCTGACGCACTCCAGCGTCCCTCCCGGCCGCAATTTATCGAAAACCAAAATAAGCATAATCGATCGGCACAACCACCTATATCCGCGAAAAAGTGGATGGCACTGCAAGAGGACGTAAACACAAAAAATGCCCAATATACTGGCTCCAACCGCATAAATCCAATAATAATCACCAAAAATCGATCCGATAAGATTTGCCCATTCTTCAAAATTAGTCAACATCTCCCAATCAAAATCCAAATTCAGAGTTCCATTGGTAGCACCTTTAAAATTTCTTGCAAGCTCGAATTTTGACCGAACATCAGTGAAGATGTGGTTTAGCTCTCCTCTCAGCTGGAAATCCGTTTTTTCCTCCAATGCATTCGACCTCGCACTTCTCATTTACAACTCTTTCATCAAACGCAAGCGATAACATTTGTGCTATTCCATTTTCTGCGCATTTTGCTGTAAATACTTTCCCTCCTGAACATATAATCTCTGCCAAAGCTGATCCAAAATCCGTTGTACACGTAAGATTTAATCCGGCTCCTTCAACACATCGATAGCAACCTGAGAATTCTGTCACATTCACTGAGCAAAGACTTGATTCCTCTAGCACCGCCAAATGGAATTTGTGCATCTTCACAATCACTCGGATCGGTACATATTTTGTTTCGGCTTTCACCTCCTTTTTCTTGTTCCGTAAGTAAAATCCGGGGGATTTCAGTGGCAGACTTGTCTCGGGATCTTCAAAATATGTTTCTAGTACTGCATCCCGGCAATCACAGGTCGCAAAAAGAAAATCTTCTCTCGTCCGACAATCTGTACACGCATCCATTTGCAAGGTACAATCCATTTCTCGTGCGGCTTGCTCATCCCGGCAAACTAGATCCCCTTCAACTTTCCCAACCATAGCTACCGATATTCCATCCGATAGACACTTTTTTGACAAAATTGGCGATGGACCGCGACTGGCAACAATGTGAACGAGATATTTGACCAATGCTCAGACATCCCATTCCTCAAAACCAAACGTGTTTGTTTCGTCACATTTCCCCCAATTTCCAATTCCGCGTTTGCCTTTATTCGATACACCCATTCCTGGCATCCAAATACCACATAAACTGCCTCGGATACTGGCTTCGCATAATATTTCCAAAACATGCAGCCCGAGCCTGGTAAGGTACATCCACAACTCCATCCACAACTGTCTTTACAGCGAGTAGTCCCTGGATATTTCCACCATTGTTCCAATTCTGGCACTTGCGTACTTGGTCCAACTGTCTGACAATAACTCCCTTGGCATGAACCTGTTCTGGGGCAACTGTGGGCACTTTGTCTCCACGTGGTAAGATCGCAGCCATTTCTCCGTCTTGGGTACGCAATGTAAAGACAAGGATTTTAAATTAATTTTCAAATTCCCCTGCACATTTCCTCGATGATCTTTTATCAGCAAGTTCACATCTTGGCCCGCTGGCAACAAAGTAAGCGTATTCACCGAATTGATGACACAAGTCACTCCAGCCAGGGTGCGAATGCTGTCCTCCGATCTCGCAACTACAGATGTCACCTCAACCTCTCCTTTGGCCATACTTAGGGTTGCTGCCAAAAAACATAAGAATATTGTCTCTCGGTACCAGCGAGTGGACCTTCCGCTCCTTTTTAGTGTTTGGCCGTCTTCTTCCAGCATAGGCTCTTTATCTTTTTCCGAATATCTTTTTTTCTGTTTCCCACGACTCGATCTCAACACAACTTTTGGCACAAATCCCATGATGGTGCAGCAAAACTTAATATTCCCTATTATTATCCTCAAATCTATAGCGTCCCGCATGTCACAAAGAATATCGCAAACAATATCGCTCCAAACAAAAAGGATGTCAATCTCGGCGCACAATGCGAGTTTAAGAACCGGTTCCAACATACATAACAAGAAATCAAATCGCAAGCGTCGTTAGGTTCACACATCAGTACTCTCCTGGTCTTCAACTTGGCCTTTTCCCAAAAACTAATTCGGAATTGATGATGATTGATCAAAAGATCTTCAGGCAATATAACTGTCCAATCCGACTCATACAGATGCGTAGTACAGATCTCCTGAGTGGCGCAACACACTTCGACTTTGTCCACACCTTTTGGCATTTTGATCTCCACTCCTTCCGGTACACACCTTCTCCAAATCTCCCATACTCCTTCTCCACTCCTCCAAATCTCCCATAATTTTTCCAAATTTGATTTTCAAAAATCTCAAGATGATCACCGCAGCTCCGATCAACACTTGCCAAGTGGAGAACTTTCTCAAATTGATGATGCCTGCCAAGATCAAAGGATCATCTTCCTCCCATTTCATGGTACCCATCAAGGTCTGCACAGGCTCAATCTCCTCCAGCAAATCGGGTTTCTCCTTGATCATAAATTTCAGAGCTGCAGGCCATTCCTCTTTCGTACCATTCAACCATAACGGACCGTGCCACCAAAGCCAGGATTTCTGCAACTCCTCGGGTGTCATTCCTCTTGTAGCCAAATCCGCGGGATTCTCATCAGTCGGGACATGATGAAATTTTATATTCTTGTGCATCCGTATTTCGCTCAAACGATTAGCAACGAAACGTGCTCTTGTCTCGGCGGACTCCAAATTAATCCAAGATAACGCTGCCTTCGAGTCACTCCATATATGCCTTTCTGTGATCTTAAGTTTCAGCTCTTTCTCCACAAACTTCGATGCTCGGACTCCAACAAGAATTGCCATCAGCTCCATTCGCGGGATTGTTATCTTGCCCGATTTCGATCTAAGCCGATTCTTAGAATAAATGAGATGGATCTCCACCTCTCCATCCCGTTCAGATCTCAAATAGACTGCCGCGGCATACACATCGTTCGAGGCGTCCACAAAGACATGCAGCTGGTATAACGCGTCACCCTCAATTTTCGCCTTCCGCGGAACATACACAACTTTATCTCGCCATGTCTCCAAAATTGTCCTCCATTGCTCAGCTTGTTGCTCAGGGATCGTCTCTTCCCATTTATAAAAATGTCAGAAATCTGTAAAAAATAAAATGATTGAGTGAAATCTATAGTTAACCAAGTCCTTGAAAATAAGCTTCGGTTGCACCACGCATGGACTCAACAACCCCATCAGATCAAACAGTGAACTCAATACACTCAGAACGCTTTGCCGCCTTATCAAATCTCCTTCTTTGGCATGCGGAAACTTGAATTCCAACTGATCCTTCGCCAGATCCCATTTTATCCTAAGAACTTTCGGTTTTGTGGTGTCCAATCGATCCTCCTCTGGAATTTTGCTCAAATTCTCAGACGCATTCGTGATGTATTCTCTCACATTCATCTTAGCCTCCCTGAATAACGCCTTCGATTTCTTGTATTTAGCCCAAATTTCGTCCTCCGAATCCGCGCTCATCATCAGATTGTCCGTATAGGTGTTGTCCCACAATTCCTTGGCCAAATCGCATTCCGGATATTTCTTCAAATGGTGCTGAATGGTCGCTGATAACAAATAGGGGGAACAAATTACTCCGAATGCCACCCGCTTAAGACGATAGATGACCAAATTCCTTCTTGTTGGCGGCACATTTATATCCTTCACCCAAAGGAACTTTGCTACTTCTCGGTCAAGCTCCTCCAGCTCAATCCCAAAGAAAGCAGCTTCGATGTCTCCCAATAACACATATTTCGGTAAACGGCACCTCAGAAGCTTACCAACTAATTCCGGCAACAAAACAGGTCCTCTGAACAAACATTCGTTCAAACTCTTTCCGCCTCTCACTTTCGCCGAAGCATTGTAAACCAATCTAAGCTTGTGTGTCACAACTGGATGGTGCGGAAGATAATGTTCCAATGTCCCTTCGCATCTCTCGGCAAACTCAATGATATCCTTATCAAGTTGATCTCGAATTTTCGCATTATATTTCGCCAGAAAATCCGAATCCGGCATTCCTTGCAACCTCCCCAAGATCGATTCCAAGCATCGGTATGCTAGCCCATAATTATCAGGCAATTTTGGGTTATCCTCCTTCCAAAGCCACCTTGTCCGATAACGACCATCGACTTGTCGAATATTCTTCTCAAAAAATGCGGCTGATGTCTCGTCTTCATTTTCTCCTGGATCGTCCTTTATCCCCAGAGTTTGCAGATCCCACCAAGTAGAAATCGTCGCATCACTTGGCATCTGTTCTTCGTTCGATTGATGGATTGAAACTGCCGTCTGTACTCGCCATCTTTTGCCCGCTTTCACCAACTGAGCTCTCCCGCAGAATATAGGACCAACAGTCGTATCAATGAGGAAGAACTCTGCCAAAACTGCGGCCATTCGTGTGGATCACCACGAAAAATAGGCAATGAGACTCGCTCCAATTGCACATCCACCGTATCCCTTTGCGAACTCGGCACTTGCGCCGCAACTTGCGCTGTAGTCCTGATTGGTCCAACACCCTCAGTTGCCTCAATATCCTCCAAGATATCCTTCCCCTTCTCAATCCATTCGAAAAAATGTTTCCTCTCATATTTGAAATCGGCATAAACATTCTCTTCTGCCTTCCTCTCTGCCACCGGAAGTCCATTAATCAAATCCAACCAGTACTGATTCCGCTCCTCCAACCACTGGATCGCATTCTTGATTTTGATGCCATTAAATTTGAGCGCTCTGACATTTGCCTCCGAAATCGCTGGTTGCTCCAAAATCGGTTGCGCCTGGTCCACCAAAGTCTTCAGCCTCTTCAGAGAAGGACCCATCGAACTCCTGATAGCACCGGACATAATTAGAAATCCACGAATACGCTTTAGGAATCACTCAAAAATCTGACCACAAATTCAACACCAATTTATCAGATCCGACCGAAAACTGCTAGCGGCACCACTTTTGTTGGGAAAACCGAAACTCCAAGTACAATTTTTGGCCAAAGGGAGGGAACCACCGATTCTCCTGTTTAAACCCTTTAATCACTTTGCCAATTCAACTTCAAATTAAAGCCCAAGGTTTCACCAAAGTTTTCCTCAACAAAAGACTTTATTCACTAATAAATTATGATCACAAATCGAAGGATCCAAATACTAANAGAGGGGGGTATTTAAAGGGTTGGTGATCAGAGAACCGTGGAGTCGACATTTACCAAAAAAGGAAGATGAAACGGAAGAAGTCGTTATGACTCAAATGTCAAAGAAGAAAAATATGTAAATGATCAGATGGGACAAAAAAATGAGAAAAGGGCAAAGAAGCGAAGAATGATAAGACATAAATTTTTATAGAGAAGACATTTAAAAAATAGAAGATTAAGATGACCGAAAAATCGCATTTCGCGATATTTTCTCTTTTTGAATTAAAATTTTAAAGAATTTCCTTGAAACATTTGTAATTAATTGGGAAATGAGCCAGTTTTCCGAAAAAATAAAAAATGTAGCATATGAAAAGCATAAACTTTTCACAAATTGTTTTCGGAAGGTTTGACCTAGATATGTATAAAAAGCTCTGAGTGAGTGTTTATCAAATTTTGCACTTTCCGACAAATTACACCTCAGTCCCGCCGGTCCAAATCCACTTTTTAAATTCATAGAACCCGATGGGGGTGGTTGCACGTCGGATGTGGACTATTGCCGCACGCCGCGTCAGTGCCATGCCACATTTGATTTGTGGGCCACTTGTGCCGTGTGCAACCAGAGCTTGTGAAACGGGTCGGACGGTGTGGACGGCGGAATGGTGACCATGGTGAAGGTGTTTGTGGTGGCGCTGCTCAGCTTGCTGCGCACCGGACGGTGCTGTTTCATTCCGACAATGATCGATTTCGACAGTGACCGATTTCGACAGTGAAATTCGACAATATATGAATTCGACAGTGACCGATTCCGACAGTGAACTATTTCTCGTTTTTTTCACCGTCTGCTCATCATTCCGTCAATATATGAATTCGACAATGACCGTTTCGACAGTACCGCGAAATTTTTAAAAAATAAATTCGAATGAATGTGATATTACGGTTTTTGCCTAAAATTTAAGCCTAGCTGCAGTGAAATTCATCATTAGTTTTGCTGCAAATGATATGAGCAGGCGCGTAAGTACTGTAAGGGTTGACGTTGTTGGAATGTTTCGAATAATGCTTGTAAATTGTTGTCCTGTCTGATGTACTTAGCCTTTCTAACTTGATGTGGTCCCCTAATTCCATTTGCAGGAGCGACATTAAAGTCCTCCAATCGATCTCTCCACATGTCGTCTTCCTCAATCATCTTTCGGACAAATGAACTGACCCGCTGATTTCCCCTAAGGTGCACATTCCACACCGAATGCCAGCCCTTAAAATATAATTTCTTGGATTATCTATTATATGTTTACTTCTAGACACACGGAACCGCACAATGATCGATTATAGTCGAAAGGGAGTAGAGTTGACCAAACCCTCGGGGAGCAGTCTTAACCATTCATTTATCATCAAAATAAAATACAGTAGACTTAACCTACATTTACTAAAAGGATTAAGATTCACCTCAAAAGTACCGTCCATTGCTATATCATCACGGAAGTCTCGGAGAGTCTCCAGTCCAAATTGCGAACAAAAGATGATCAATTTTTCGCCACCGATAACTTGGTCGTAGATCACTCTATTCTGCAATTGAACCGGAATAACTATTTCAATAGCAGGCATCGCATCTAGTCCAACATCGCCGACCTTCAAAGTATGAAATGGAGGGAAATTTTTCAGAGCTAGACGGAAAGGACCTCTTCTCCATGCTTTCTCCTTTGGTAACTGTAAGTATTGCGCATGTTCGAAACAGAAGACGCACTAGCTGTACGTACATCGACTGGTAGATGGGAGCGGACTGTGCGAATGATGTTTCTGCTTGTAGTCGGGAAGTCACTTCTTGCTTCCTCTCGAATCCGTTCAGTTGCTTCTCGCACCTGTTACTTGTTAATTTTACCCAAAATTTTCATTTCTCTACCGCTTGAACACCCAAAGTCGGAGGGTGATTATGTTCCCCTGTGAGCTGTCCTTCTTTATGTTGGGTTCCGTCATCCAGAACTTGCCATCCTATCAAAACTTTTGCCCGTCCTGGGCAATAAGGTGGTCGATGTGGACATCTCCAATACTCCCAACCTTCCTCCACTTTTGATATACCCTTAAAAATTTTTAAAACTAAAATGGTAAAAGTAAAATCCTCGCCTCGAATGCATATTCATAGCCATTGTGGGTGAGCAATGCTTTTCCGCGACTTGATTTCGCTTCTTGAAATCGGACCAAAGCCATGAATCCACAAATAGAAGGTTGATGTTTCAAGAACGAGGATCCAATTGACCAAAAAAATGATCCCCTCCCATAGATTAACCCTTTAGTTTGGCATTATTTGCAGTAGATAAGGCAAAGGATGAGAGGAAACTACCGATCTTATCATAAATCAGAAAAAGGCCAAAATTAGACTAAAGACCAATTTTTTGGAACAAATGATTATTTTTTATTCATTTATAATTTTTTGATATTTAACTTGTTGAATTTTATGTCGCTTGCAACAAAATTAGCGATGAGTTATACTCCATCTAGGCAAAAACCGTAATATCACATTCATTCGAATTTATTTTTTAAAAATTTCGCGGTACTGTCGAAATCGGTCATTGTCGAATTCATATATTGACGGAATGATGAGCAGACGGTGAAAAAACGAGAAATAGTTCACTGTCGGAATCGGTCACTGTCGAATTCATATATTGTCGAATTTCACTGTCGAAATCGGTCACTGTCGAAATCGATCATTGTCGGAATCGTACGACACCCACCGGACACGGGGCCATCTTCTGATCGGACAAAAGTCTGGGACATTCCATTTTATTTTTTCCGCCTAACTTCCCTACCATTTTAATCTTATTATTTATCTTTAAAAAATTAGGGGGTCCGAATTTACATGAATTGTGAAGCGAAAGATGGACTAAAATCGGGCAAATCTTGTTGAAATATGAAAAAAATTTCTATTAAAAACTCATTTCCTTTTTCAAATTGTAAACATTTTAAACTTTCAAAAAATGAAGCAATCAAATCCAGAATCAACTTTCAGGGCTAATAGCTAGAAAGGGAAAACGATAATCACCGTATTTACTGTAATCTAAACTCTTCTTCCAGCCAATCTATCAGTATCCCTAGGGTTTAAAAGTGTTTGTGGGGCTTGGATATCATTATAAAATGTTTACTTTTCGGAAAATACGGTATATGGACACAACATGCAACCACCAAAGGTGATCGAAGCTGAATATTGATGGCAAAAAAGAAATTCCATTTTTGTGAATTTGGACCCTAATAGTAATCCCATCCTAATCTCCTTTCTCCTTCCCATTGCCGGTTATCCTTCCAATTTTTTGTTCTTGTTCCTCCCAACTTACTAACTAACTCGCCCACACCCATTATGTAATTTGTAAGTCCCCTTTTCTTATTCCCCTTTTTCAATAACGGATCCTTTTTATTTTTGGATAAAATCTAATCATATTTTTGTGATAAATTGTGATAATAAACTTTTATTACAAGGTGCTGACACATTAAAAAGGCCAATATGGCCAGTCCCTTTGGAGACATATTAGTTGTTAGTGTTAACGGGGAAGAGGAGGAGGAGGGGGCCAGAGGCCTCTTTCAATTGTCATTTTGAACTTGAAAATCTTCAAAGATCAAAGTTAAAAGTGACAATTGAAACAGGCCCCAGCTTAGCACTCGATTTCTTGTGCCTCTTTCCATAAAATCCTTTCTTCTATGAATTTTTATTTATGTTTTGTGTTCGGGGCATTGCCGCCGAGTTTGAATGTAGAATTGGCGTTATGTCGATCGATATTGGATCTATTGACTTCCAAATAATTTCCTTCCATTCCCATTTCCGATTCATTCATTTTCACCAGTTTATTCATTTTCCGAATACCAATAATATTGTTTTTTCCACTTTTAGGTCACCTCTTATTTTATACAATTATTTCTATTGTCTTGTACTTCGACCCCTTCAATAAACTTTTGGACTATTGTCTTTTATTGAATAGGGACCGAACAATTGGCGACGCCCGCAAAAAGGACTCTACATTCATCAAAAAAATATCACTACCTGGTATAGGTGTGATATTTTGGAAAAATCTTCGGAAAGCAGAAAAGCCTATTGTTGGCCGTGAGCCACAATCGAGTTTGCCGGGAGCAAACCGGGCTTGTTCATCGCTATTGTTGTCCCGTGAGGAGTCAATAGTTCGACTCTTCTCTCGGGAAAACTTCTTCGACTATAATTCTCGTGTTGAATTATAAGTCCGCCTTCATCCGGGATTTAGCACTCATGTTGTGCTTTATCCTTGCATCAATCTTCAGCTTTAATTGCATAGCTCGTGTTGCTATTGCATCCCCTCGTGTTGGGGTAAATCGACATGGCAGAACTGACCGCGGCACAGCTTCTTCAACTCATCCATCAGCAGCAGACGCAAATTTCGCAGTTGCTGACTATCCAGCAAAATGCTCAAGCAGCTCCAGCTCCAAACCAGCAATCCATCATTCCGGCGTTGCCGGACATCACCATCTTCGAGCCCAGCGATGAGAAATCCAGGATTTTGGAGTGGTTAGAGCGCTTCAAATTCGGATTGGACTGCGTTGCGCCCAATGCTGATGATGCCGCCAAAATCAAAAACTTGATGAATAAATTGTCGGAAGGTGCTTTCAGCGAATATACGAAATTTTGCCTTCCTGCGGCAGTCACAGACTCCACTTTCGACGAAACGATCAGCAAATTGGAAGAAAAGCTATTCGCCAAGCCGCAATCGATCTTCATCGATCGATATAAATGTTTGATGGCTTCCCGCGGGGAGGGCGAGGATTTCCGCCAATTCATCAATCGCCATAAGCGTCTTTTGGCAGACTTCCAGTTTCTGAAGCTCAAGGAGGAACAATTCAAAGGATTAATGCTTCTAACCTCGCTCAAATCGTCACGTGATGCAGCACTCCGACAAAGAATTTTGACCAAACTCACCGCGGATGGCGACAGAGTCAAGTATGATGAAATTGTTGATGACTGCATCAACTACATGACCACCATCGCCGAGGCTAAAGTGATCGAGTCGTCGGCCGGCAAAGGGGTGAATGCAGTGAACAACAAGCCTAAAGGGCACAATCAGCAAAGGGAAAGTAAGCCGAAAATGCAGAGCAAATCCCCTCCAACTCGAAAATGCTGGCGTTGTGGAGGAAATCACCCACCCGCCGAATGCAGGCACAAAACATCGAAGTGCAACAAATGCAACCACCTTGGACATCTGCAGTCCAAATGTGATGATGTCCAGGAGTGGAGGAGGAAAAATATCAAGTCAGGAGACCGAAAGAACGTTGGCAATTTGGTCATCGGGACGGCCCTGAAAAAACTCAACTCGACATCCCTGCTGAAAATCAAGGTCCGGATCAACAGCAAGCTGGTGAATTTTATACTCGACTGTGGAGCCGAAGTCAACATCATCGACGAGGGGACCTACGACAAAATCGGCTGTCCACAAATCCAGAAGTGCACCGAAAAGGGCACATTGTTCGGTGGCACCCAACGATCCTTCATCGGAAAAGGGTCAGGCACGTTCGAGTTCAACGGAATCCGAGTGGATCACGACTTTTATGTGGCCAAGAAGGGAGCATTGAACTTGTTGAGCATCCAAACAATGGACGCATTCGGCTTGTTGGATGACATGAAACGTAAAATAAACGGGCAAATCTTGAACTTGTGCAGAACCGAGGATGCTGAAAAAGGAAAAAGGGTAGAAATCGAGGCACCCGATTAAGGAGGAGATCCAAGATCATGTCAAGACCCTCCAGCGACAATTTCCGAATGTTTTCAAAACAGAATTGGGACACTGCACGAAAATCAAGGCATATTTAGCGTTGAAAGCTGATGCTCAACCCGTGTACCGGAAAGCCAGGCCTGTGCCATACAACTCCAGAGAAGTTGTAGAGAAAGAACTGGACCGGCTGGAAAGCATGGAGGTCATCAAGCCAATCGAGCACACGGAATGGGCCGCGCCGATTCTGATCGTCAAAAAGGCTGATGGATCCGCCCGACTGTGCATCGATTACTCAACAGGACTAAATGATGTACTCATGGATCACCAGCATCCACTACCATTGCCCGATGACATCTTTGCCACACTGAATGGGGGCAAATACTTCTCACAAATCGACCTCAGGGACGCGTATCTACAGGTTGACGCGTATCTACAGGTTGAGCTCGACGCTGATTCAAAGAAATTATGCCCCATTGCGACTCACCGCGGAAATTTTGAACTGCAAAGACTGCCATTCGGTGTGAAAACAGCACCGGGCATCTTCCAATCCATCATGGATCAAATGCTCGCCGGCCTTGAGTACGCAACTGCCTACCTGGACGACGTGATCGTGTTCAGCAAAAGTGCCGATGAGCACCAAGAACACCTGAATGAAGTGTTCAAAACAATTCGAGAAATGGGGATTCCGGGTGAAGGCTGAAAAATGTTCGTTTTTCCGAGACCAGATCAAGTATCTTGGACAGATAATCGACAAGAATGGACGCCGACCGGACCCGAAAAAAGATCACAGCGATCACTCAGATGCCAGCACCCACCGTTATTCCTACACTTCAATCCTTCCTGGGAATGGTGAACCATTATCAACAGTTCATCAAGAATATGAGGTTCATTCGAAAGCCGCTGGACGATCTGCTCAAGAAGGACAGTGAATGGAATTGGGACGGAAAATGCCAAAGCGCATTCAAGAAGATCAAGGAGATCTTGGCATCGAGTCTTCTCCTCACACATTATGATCCGAAGCAGGAGATCGTCGTTGCCGCTGATGCATCGGAAATGGGCAATGGGGCAGTGATCTCACACAAATTCCCTGACGGTTATATAAAAGCCATAGCGCATGCATCATCCACCTTAACTCCGGCTGAAAGGAACTATTCGCAAATCGAAAAAGAAGGATTGGCGCTGACTTTTGCAGTCTAAAAATTTCACAAGATGATCTACGGACGAAAATTCACCCTTCAAACGGACACAAACCGCTTTTGGCCATCTTCGGGAGTAAAAAGGGGATTCGTCAAACAAGTGCGAACAGACTTCTGCGCTGGTCACTGATCATGCTGGCTTATGATTTCCAGATTGAATACGTGAACACCAACAGTTTTGGACAAGCGGACGCACTCTCCCGTCTGATCGCCAAGGATAACGACCCTGAAGAGCGAGTGATCGCCTCAGTCGGCGTCGAGTCAGAAATGGAGAATGTGCTGATTTCCGCTGTGCAAAGTCTGCCGGTAAAGTTCCAGGACATCGCGGATGCCACCGCAGAGGATGAAACCATTCGAAAAGTGATCAAGTTCACAACGGATCATTGGCCTAATGAAAAGGCAATGGCTTCGGAAAATGAGGAGATCAAGCTTTTATATCGCCGGAAGGACGAATTATCCATTACAAAAGGATGCTGATGCACGGCGAAAGAATTGTGATTCCTGAAAAGTTGAGGTCCAAAGTCCTCAAACAGCTCCACAAAGGTCATCCGGGAATCAAGCGAATGAAGCAGCTGGCCCGGCAACACATCTACTGGCCGAAGATGGACGCAGAAGTCGAGAATTTGGTCAGAAATTGTGACCCCTGCCAACTCGCAGCCAAGGCACCGGAGAAAACAGAGCTCCGTTCTTGGCCGAAAGCGACGAAACCATGGCAGAGGGTGCACATCAACTACGCAGGACCGTTCTATGGCAAGGAGTACCTGATCGTGGTGGATGCGCACTCAAAATACCCGGAAGTTTTTGAAATGGCGACGAAATCAACGGCACCGACCATTGGGAAGCTGAGGTACTTGTTCAGCCGACATGGACTGCCAAAAGTGATCGTCAGTGACAATGGAACGCAGTTCACCAGCAGTGAATTTGCCAAGTTCATGGAAACCAATGGCGTGCATCACCTGTTCTCCGCACCATACAATCCCATGTCCAACGGCCAGGCGGAGAGGTTCTTCGACACATTCAAGCGAACTTTCAAAAAGTTAAAAGGGGAGGGAGCGCCCAGCTTGGAAATCATCGAAACATTCCTGGTCACTTATCGGACCACCCCAAATGACTCGCTTCCGGAGCGTAAAACCCCTGCCGAAATTTTCCTCGGAAGAAAAGTCAGGACGACTTTCGATTTGTTGAGCCCTCCGCTAACGCAACCGACAGAACGGGATGAAAACATGGAGCGTCGATTCAACCGTCGGTTCGGGACGAAACCGCGGAACTTCGGGATAGGAGACAAGGTGTTCGCCCGACATCGGATTTCGCAGTGTTGGCGCCTTGGAAACATCACCAAACGGACCGGAGTGATCTACGATGTCTGTTTCATCGATGGTTCCAGCGGCCGATTCCATGCCAACCAGCTTCGGCCCCGTCTAACCGCTGACCATGCAGAAGACCAACTGGAGGTATTCCACGAGTTGTTCAATCTGCCGAGACCGCCGATGGCACCAGAAGCAGTCGCGGAAATCCCTGTTGTAGCCCGGGAGGCTCAACCACCTCTGGGACAACCAGAAGGACAAAAGGATGAAAACGGAAATGATCTGGATCAGGACCAGGGGCAGGATGATCAACAGAATGGGGAGCAACAGAGACGATACCCCAGGCGAGATAGAAGATCACCGGCCCGGTTCAGCCCTTCGTGAACGGACATCCTAAAAGGGGAGGTGTTCGGGGCATTGCCGCCGAGTTTGAATGTGGAATTGGCGTTATGTCGATCGATATTGGATCTATTGACTTCCAAATAATTTCCTTCCGTTCCCATTTCCGATTCATTCATTTTCACCAGTTTATTCATTCTCCGAAAACCAATAATATTGTTTTTCCCACTTTTAGGTCACCTCTTATTTTATACAATTATTTCTATTGTCTTGTACTTCGACCCCTTCAATAAACTTTTGGACTATTGTCTTTTATTGAATAGGGACCGAACATTTTGCAACATGTGCTGCTTAAATGGAAAGAAAATTAAGTGATTTTCTACCCAAAAGAAAATAATTTACAAGTCCTACTATTTACAAAATATACAAAGCACCTACAATGAAACACCGGAAAATGTGTATTTTATTAACTCGCCCAGAGACAGCGTGCCGATCTTTGCAGACATTTGCAGATAATTCGTCATTAGCCGTTCATAACTCGGTTCAAACGAAGACTACAGAAATGAGTTTGATGTCAAAAAATAGACAAACAATTGGCTACATAATGAACCAAAGCCCATTCGAATTGGCCCAATATGAAAAAAAGTTATGGCCCAAATACTACGAATTTGGCCCAAAATATTTGTTTCACATTGGACGAATTTGAATGGGCAAAGTTTTGGTATCTAACAAACTTCTCTGGGTTTCGCTTAAACCGGGTTATAATGTGATCTGCAAAAGTCGTACCACGCCAGAGACACTTTTATCGACGTCAGGTTCTCTCGCATTTTTTGCCCTCTTATTTGAACTTGGGGTTTCACCCACTATAGATTCCAACGAAATTTTAGTAACACCACGAAAAAAAACCGTAATATTACCTATGTAATAATTTATCGATTTCTCGTAAAAAAAGGAATTTAGAGGAGAATATGTCATTTTTTAATCATTTTTAAGTAATTTATCAATTTTGCGTTTTATGAAGAAAAATTTAAGTGTTAAGAGAAGTGTCAGCGGTCCTTTTAGGGGCTGCCGAAGAAAATTCCGAGTTTTTAGTAGGGTTGAGCGGAACCGGAACCGATCCGGAACCAACCGATCTCCCCGGAACCAAAGTTCCGGTATGCCGGAACCGGAACCAAACCCCGGAACCCACCGGTTCCGGTTTTCAAGTCGGTCGGAACCGGAACCAAACATACACCCCTAAGAATGGCATTTTTTGCCGAAATTGATGAAATTTCCTTAAGAAATTTCCGCCCCTCCATTATTATATTAATTGATATTCTTTCTATACGATTTTATATGTATCTGTCTCCTTAACTCCCTATAGTTCTCTTCTTCTCTCATCTGCCCCACGCTCTCCCCAACCAAATTTTGTTTAAAAATTTTAAATCGGACTTTATAAAATAATTTGGGCATATTTTTAGACTTAAGCTTGTTTTTCTAAATAAAAAATAAACTTCCAAGGTTTCCAAAAATTCTCGAAATTTTTGAAAAATTTTCGAATTTTTAAAAAAAATTCACGAAAAAGCTGAAAGATGTTCTGCTAAGAAAGGCATAAGTTTTTGCTTATTTTTTTAATTTATAAACCATTGTTATTTGCTAGAGTTTTTTATTTTTTTAATTATTTTTTTTAATTTTATGGCTTAAAAAGTTTGGTTCCGATCGGTTCCGGTCAAAAATCAAGTTCCGGTTTCGAGTTCCGTTTCCTGGTTCTGGCCAGTTCCGGTTCCGCTTTTTGCCAAAAGTTCCCGTTCCAAAACTATTCATTTTTTGATGTTTTATTCAAAGTTCCACTGTGGAGAGGAATGCCGGAGAAAATTTTAAATGCCGGAGAAAAGTGTTAAAATCCCAAAAAGTTGATAAAACCTTGAAATATTTGGAAAAAAGTTGACCAACTCGAAAATGCATTAACAATTTCAGTAACATGTTTTTATGCATATTTGAGACTAAACAATACAGTAAAAAATACATAGTAGATCGATGGAGTCATTACTTCGAGTATAAAAAAATAAATTAATTAATTAAAAAGAAAAAAAACTAAATTTTCCTAAAAATGTTGATTGATTTTAACCGTGCAATTTCGACTTATATGTAGAGAGGTTTGTAGGGCGGGTACTGATTTTCGGTTTGTGATAGATTTTGAGGATACAGTCTTTATGATGGGTTTGAGGAAACGATCCGCAAAACCCATCAAATTCAATTTTTACTTAAAAAATTAAAAACATAAAAAAATATTATCTAGCTGACATCACATTTTTTATTCTGACATCATTTTTGACCAGAATTTTTTTTCTTAAATGCCCAAAATTATTCAGGAAGGGAATGAATGCTTTTGCCTCCCACTCACTTTCTAAAAAGGAATTTGGACGGAATGCGCCCACTAAAAGCCAAAAATTATTCCAAAGCGAATGATTCGTCATGAGATCCCTTGGCATGGGATCCCCACCGTAAGCTCCGTCGACGTGTCGCTTCCCCATTGGCCCGTGATTGCCTTTAAGAAGGCGGACCAGGGACCACCCGGCTGTCATTCTTCCTTCGCCCCCTCCCGCCGATCAGTCTCTGGCCCATCCCGGCCATTTTCCTCCCCACCCACCACCTTCCTCAATTTTACGGGCAAAACGGGCACTTAAAGTCCAACTTNGCCTTCGCAGGCACGAGTGCCGGTAAAATTCACAATCCATCACTTCATAACTTTGTATCTCCTCTTTCTGTCAGCCTCCCCAAGAGGCATCCCACGCCAAGAAGAGCAACACCACCACCGAGGAGAAACCGGCCGAGGATGAAGCCGAGAAACAGGGATGGATTCCATTCTTTAAAGTCCACCAAGTGGACACAAATTTTTATTTGCGGCTAAAAATGCATGTTGGCATGGTTTTTCCTCCTAAAAAATTTGGTCAACCGCTCCCAAATCTTTTTTAAGACCTAGCGAGGCCAAAAGTTCCAAAGGCTAAGATATAGAGCATAAATCACTGCCTCTGGACCTGATTTTTTTAATTTCCGGCAAAAATCGGACATTTGTTTCTTTATTTTGTTCGAATTTTTTAAATTCGCAATAATTTTATCAAAAGATAAAAATATATTTTTGTCTATTTATTTTTTTACATTTTTGCCGTTGGAAGTTGGGCACAGCTAGGCTTAAAAATTTTGATTTTCATTGGCCAATTTATACTTTTTAGTGCCCTAATATCGAAATGTTCCAAAGAAATTTGTTAATTTTAAAAATTGTTTGAAATTGGAATAACAAAAAAAACAGAAACAAAAAAACAAAAATGTAAAATGTAAAATTACCTTTTACAATTTTTTAACCAAAAAAAATTCAATTTTTGGTTGATTTTCAATTCTCAGACCATTTTTCGATTGGTTTTTCAGTCCCCTTATCGTAGTTTGATTGTTCCATTTGCGATTTTTTCGTTGACGATGGAATCCATCCCTGAAATGAAGGCGGCGCCGGCCAAGGATGCAACCCCTGGACAAGTCGGCAAAGGGATTGACCAATTCAAGAACCTTAAAGCATTGGAAGAGATGAAGTTCGGGTTTAGCCTGCTCGTGAAGGTGATATGCCTTTTTTAAAACAATAAAAAAGGGCGATTAAAAATAATAAAAAATCAAAAAGGCGCTTTGTTTGTCAAAAATGCTAAGACAAAATTGGCATTTTCAAGAACAATGTAGACCGCCCCTTCAAAAGGCCACAACCCAAAATATTTTCATTCATCGATATATATATCGAAATTTAGTTCGATTTTTTATCGGATTTCAATACATGCTATTATTTAATTTTGGTTGAAATTTCAAAAAATTTCCCAAATTTAATTTTGTCTTGTACTTTTCAAATGGACATGGTTTTAAGCATTCTTAAACTCCCAACACCTTGCGCAGATGGCGGACTTTGATCACGACGGGAAAATGTCGCCGAAGGAGCTGGGAAGTGCCATTGACTTGCTGGAGGGGTCAAGCAAGCTCACCAAAGCCATGATAAAAGCGGACCAAAATGCGGCATCGATGGCGTCGCTGATGAAATTGAAGATGGTCAACCTGTCCATCGGAGCCATTGTGGCCGGAATTGGTGCCTACAAGCTGAATGGAGAAAACACTGCCGGTTTGAAATTAAACCAATTTAAAGATCTCGAATATTTTCTCAGAGAAAGTTCACCTTTTTTGTAATTCGCACATCACCTCCACTGATGAGGGCTGAAGGTGCTGACTAAGCTCGAATCCAATTTACCATTCCATCGAAGTAGAAAACGGGTTTTTTAATGAAGTGCTCACTTGTGTTCACTCCATCCGATTCAGAGCCAATGAAGGTAAAGAAATAGAAAGGGTCATTCGGATCGGAGTGAATGAAGGTGAGAAAATACGAAAAAACACAAATGCGGCGTTTATAATGACCATCAGCCCATTGGAAAATCCTATTCAATGAAGCCGCATTTGTGTTTTTTCGTATTTTCTCACCTTCATTCACTCCGATCCGAATGATCCTTTCATATTTCCTTACCTTCATTGGCTCTGAATCGGATGTAATGAACACAAGTGAGCACTTCATTAAAAACCCCGTTTTCTACTTCGATGGAATTTCACCTGCTTCATTAAATTGCGAAGCAATTGCGAAATTAAATTGCGAAGCGATTTGTTAAGTACAACAACATTGGACAAACTTCAATAACGAAATTACGAAAATAGGAATATATATAATGATAAAGGTAATAAAATTTTAATTTTTTATAACTAATTTTTTTGGGGGATCTGACGATACTGATTTTTTTGCCTAAGAATCAATTAAATTTTGCATTTTTTTGGGGGGTGGGCGACACTATAACAAATTTGGCTTGATTTGAAATATTTGACTTTTTGTCTAGGTATTTATTATTAAAGTTTTATTTTAAATCACTGATTTGAACATTTTTGAAGCGATTGTAAAATTTTACAATTTTGCAATTGTATTTTTACTAAAAAACACATTACAAGAGTATAAAAATTGATTTTGAAGTTTTTTGAGGCGATTGTAAAAATTTGGCGCTAGTGACAAATCGCCCCCCATTGGGACTCTAACTTTTATTGAGTCACAGGACTCAAATTCATTTATTTTTTCATTATTATTAATCAACATTGTTAATTTTTTAGTAAAAAATTTAAAAATGCATCGAAGATCGAATAAATTTTTCCTTCTTCTTGGTATGTTGCCCGTATTTCATACGGGTAGAACTGTTTATTTTTTGTATGTTGTCCATTTTTATACGGGCAGAACTATTTATTTTTGTATGTTGCCCGCATTTGATACGGGCAGAAATATTTATTCATGCATTTTTTAAATTTGTTGCGTGTAAATTAAAATGTTGAGTCAAAAATAATGGTTAAAAATGATTTTGAGCATTGGGACTCAAAAAAAGTCCCGGGACTCAATAAAAGTTAGAGTCCCAATGGGGGCGATTTGTCACTAGCGCCAAAAATTTTACAATTTTGCAATTGCAATTTTACAATTGTACTTTAACTGAAAAACACAACAAAAGCACAAAAATCGATTTTGAACTTTATTGAGTCGATTGTAAAAAGCCATTGGATTTCTCATAAAAAGTTGCCTACTGGATGATAAAATTTCGACGCTTCGCGCGCTGGAAATAGGAGTTTTATTTTTATGCGGACGGACGCACGGGGAAAGATTTTAAACCGTTTTTTATTTATCTTTTTTATTTTTAAAACAAATCAAAAGGTATAAAAAGCATTTCTACTCAGAAAAATATGGGGAATTTTATAAAAATAAAAAGAAGCAAGCTTCATATAGCTTTTAACTTTTATATCGATTTTAAATTTTCCCACCCTTGCTCAACCTGGATTCGAACACAAATGAGAGCCGGCCTTCGGCCGGCTCTTAATTTCATGAAAATAACGGCAAAAAGAAAGGAGAAAAATGAAAATGAAGAGATTTGTATAAATATTACACTCATAAATTCAATTAACCATAATTTCTGACTAAGCTCGAATCCAATTTACCATTTCATGAAAATAACAGCAAAAAAGAAAGGAGAAACATGAAAATGAAGAAATTTGTATAAATATTCACTCATAAATTCAATTTACCATAATTTCTCTAGCAATTAGTCACCCTCTCCAATAACAGAGAGAGAGGGGGGGGGTCGAAAAATATTCAGCAAAAATTTAATCGTTTTAATTAAATTTTATAAACAATTTAATTGCTTATCCTGTTCATTTTTTCACTTTCAGGATCCTTTTACGGTTTTCATGGGAAATTTTTAGAGGAATAGCATATGTTATGTACTAAATCTAGGGTTAAGCGTCATCGGGATCCCGGCCGATTTTCGGGATCTGGATTTTCCGGAGCTTGATCCCGATCCCGAATTCCCAAAGGCTTCTCCTGATCCGAATTCCGGATTTTCAGGTTCGGAAATCAGTTCAGGATCAGAAAAAAACTCAATTTCTGGATCGGATTAACCCTAAATACCAAGAAAAATTCCTGGATTTTGGTAAAATCTAAAAATGAAAACTTTAAAATTCAAAAATTCAAATCAAATAAAGATCTTGAAAATACATTATTCACATAAGTCAGAAATTTGGTCTAGTGAATATCGAAATAGGGGAAAGAGTTTGGGGAAAGCTTTCAAAGGACCAAAAGGATGCCTCATTTGGCTGCGAATGACTAAAATTAAATATCATTTTTAAATATTTGTTTTTAAAGTTAGAAATTTTTCGAAAATGTTCGGGGCATTGCCGCCGAGTTTGAATGTGGGTTTGGCGATCCGTCGATCGATAATTGGATCTAATGACATCCAAATAATTTCCTTCCTTCCCATTCCCCATTCATCCATTTCCACCTTTTTATGCATTCCCCGAACATCTATAATATTGTTTCTCCACTTTTAGGTCCCCTCTTATTATTGCATTTATTTATTTATTGTACTTGGACTTCATCCAATAAACTTTTGACCATCAGTCTTTATTGGATTGAAAGGACCCAACAATTGGCGACACCCTGAAAAAAAGAACTCCAATTTAAAGTTCTCGTGTTGAGCTATAAATTCAACCCACGGAAAAATTTTCGACTATAATTCTCGTGTTGAATTATAAGTCCATTTTCATCCGGGATTTAGCACTCGTGTTGTGCTTTATCCTCACACGTTCTTCAACTTCACTTGCGTAACTCGTGTTGTTACAGCAACCCCTCGTGTTGGGGAAAGACATCTGGATAAAGCATGGCAGAACTGACCGCGGCACAGCTTCTTCAACTCATCCATCAGCAGCAGACGCAAATTTCGCAGCTGCTGGCTCTCCAACAAAATGCACAGCAAGCAGCTCCAAACCAGCAATCCATCATTCCGGCTCTGCCGGACATCTCCATCTTCGAGCCAAGCGATGAAAAATCAAGGATTTCGGAGTGGCTCGAGCGCTTCAAGTTTGTGTTGGACTGTGCTGCACCAAATGCTGATGATGCCGCCAAAGTCAAGGCCTTGATGAACAAGCTGTCGGAAACCGCATTCAGCGAATATACGAAATTCTGCCTCCCGTCAGCGGTGACAGCATTCACTTTCGACGAGACAATCAGCAATTGGAAAAGCTGTTTGCCAAACCACAATCGATCTTCATCGATCGATATGAATGTTTGATGGCTTCCCGCGGGGAGGGCGAGGACTTTCGACAGTTCATCAACCGCCATAAGCGACTACTGGCAGATTTTCAGTTTCTGAAGCTCAAGGAGGAACAATTCAAGGGATTGATGCTACTCACCGCGCTCAAATCGTCGCGTGATGCTGCATTGAGACAAAGAATCCTCACCAAACTCGCTGCGGATGGGGACAGAGTCAAGTATGATGACATTGTCGATGACAGTATCAACTACCTGACCACCATCGCCGAGGCCAAAATAATTGAGTCATCGGACGGAAATGCGGTGAATGCAGTGAGCAAGAAGCACAAAGCACATGATCAGCGAAGAGAAAGCAAATCGAATGTGCAGGCCCGATCCGCTCCAACTCGTAAGTGCTGGCGATGTGGTGGAAACCACCCACACGGCGACTGCAAGCACAAATCGTCAACATGCTACAAGTGCAACCAAATCGGACATTTGCAGTCGAAATGTGATGATGTGCAAGAGTGGAGGCGGGAGAACAGCCAAAACGGAGACCGAAAGAACGTTGGCAATGTAGTCATCGGAACGGCTCTAAAAGCACCGAATTCGACTTCCCTGCTGAAAATTCCAGTTAAAATCAACAACAAGCCAGTAAATTTTGTTCTCGACAGTGGCACCGAGGTCAACATCATTGATGAGGGGACCTACATGAAAATCGGTAGCCCAAAAATCCGGAATTGCACGGAGACGGGAACATTGTTCGATGGCACCCAACGATCATTCATCGGGAAAGGATCAGGCACATTTGAGTTCAACGGAACAAAAGTTGAACACGACTTCTATGTGGCCAAAAAGGGGGCATTGAACCTGTTGAGCATCCAAATGATGGACGCATTTGGCTTGTTAGATGGACTTAAAAAGAAAATCAATGGTCAAATTCCGAACATCAGAAAGAAAGATGGAAGAAAGGACCAAAAAGATACATCACTAAAAAGAATGCAATAGTCGCAGCTGTCCAAATGACTGCCCGTGCATCGTGCCAGCTCGCAGCCGAAGCAACAGTTTGCACTTGGCCAAAAGCGACGAAGCCATGGCAAAGGGCATACATCGATTATGCAGGACCATTTTTCGGCAAGGAATATCTGATTGTGGTCGATGCATATTCGAAATACCCGGAAGTCTTCGAAATGACGACAAAATCTACGGCAGCAACAATTGCAAAGCTGAGATATTTATTCAGTCGTCATGGACTTCTAGAGGTGCTCGTGAGCGACAATGGAACGCAATTCACAAGTAGTGATTTTGCCAAGTTCATGCAAAGCAGTGGCATTGTCCATCTGTTTTCTGCACCATACAATCCCATATCGAATGGCCAGGAGCATTTTGTCGACAGATTCAAAAGAACTTTCAAAAAGCTAAAAGGGGAGGGAGCGCCGAGTGCGGGAATCATCGAGACTTTCCTGGTCACTTATCGGTCCACTCCGGATGATTCGCTACCTGAAGGCCAATCCCCAGCAGAAGTTTTCCTTGGAAGAAAAATCAGGACAACTTTGGATGTTCTGAGCCCTCCACCGGCGCAACCGACTGAATGGGATGTGGACATGGAGCGGCGATTCAACCGACGGTTTGGGACAAAACCGCGGAACTTCGGGACTGGAGATAAAGTTTTCGCCCGACAGCGAGTTTCGCAGCTCTGGCGCCCTGGATGCATCACAAAACGCACCGGAGTAATCTGCGATGTGTGCTTCTCTGATGGGACCAGCGGCCGATTAAATGCCAACCAGCTCAGGCCCCGCCAAACTGATCATGCCGAAGACCAACTGAAGGCCTTTCACGAGCTGTTCAACTTGCCGAAGCCTCCGATGGCCCCAGAGCCAATCATCGAAATCCCTGTTGTAGCTCAGGAGGCTCAACCAGCTCTGGGACAACCGAAAGAGCAAAGGGATCAACACAGAAATGTTGTGGACCAGAGCCTGCACGAGAACAGGCGACCACCGCGCCAGTTCAGCCCATCCTGAGTGCACATCCTAAAAGGGGAGGTGTTCGGGGCATTGCCGCCGAGTTTGAATGTGGGTTTGGCGATCCGTCGATCGATAATTGGATCTAATGAAATCCAAATAATTTCCTTCCTTCCCATTCCCCATTCATCCATTTCCACCATTTTTATGCATTCCCCGAACATCTATAATATTGTTTCTTCACTTTTAGGTCCCCTCTTATTATTGCATTTATTTATTTATTGTACTTGGACTTCATCCAATAAACTTTTGACCATCAGTCTTTATTGGATTGAAAGGACCCAACAGAAAACTTCGAAAAATATGGTTTTTTATGAACTATCGAACTTTTTGTTCGAATTGCAAAAAAACCAAAAAGGTCAAAAGATAGAGCATAAAACATGCACGCATAACTTTGTCGCTGTAACTTTTGGCTAATAAGTAAGCTTAAAAAAGTTTTTGTTTTGATTAATTGACGGTTTTTGGAGAAACAAGAGCACGATTCCCATTCACCATATTACAAGGGTTATAAAAATTCTTGATTCGTTCGTTATAAATTGGTATTTTTGATCAAATTTTCAGCCAGGAATGCTGCTTAATGGTATAATCCATGGTGTAGAATTAGACGGAGAATACTAATTTATATTTAAAGTTTTTTATACAATTGAACAAAGTAGTCTGGCCGAAAATTGAATTTTATTCTAAAACTACCAGCTGGCATCTAAACTCGTCCCGTGTTTAGGCCCTCTGATTGGCGGGTTTGGGGTTTCATTCACATGGAGCGGCGGGGTAATGGGTTTGTGGGTCGAAGGAAAAGTTCTAGCAAAATCGAAATCTTTTAAATTTTGGCTTAACTTTCTTAAGAAATGGGTCCAATTTTTTAATCATGATGGGTTGGTTCTTTAAAGGAATCTATCCGGCGCCAATAACAATAACACATTTATTGCAGTGCACCTGGTCTCACCCCCGCTTGTTTCACCCCCGACCTTTTCACCACCGCCTGGTTTCAGCCTAACTTTTTTCATTTTTTGTTGAAAGACGAGCTTCCTGGGATGACTTGCGATGCCAATTTTTTGACGTCAATTTTGTTGTAATGCGTCATCTGACGTCACTTTTTGACATTGACGTCAAAATTTTTTCAAAAATTCATCTAAGAACAGACTAAAAACGAAAAGCTGATACCGATGTATGTCACCATAAACTATGCATGGCCGGGATATCGCATGTAGAACCCGTAAATTTTCGAATTTTATCCTTTTTTAAAATCAAATCTTGATTTGGCCGAATTGAATTTTATTTTAGCAATCATTTATGTTTTTGGGGGGGGGGGTGAAACGCGGCGGTGAACCCGCGGGGGTGAAACCAGCTGCTCCGCCTTTATGATGTTGCCGCGTTCAGATGCTGCCAATCGGACCGTCCCTTTTGCTGGAAATGTCCTGGATGCCAATGCAGTGTACATGCTGGTTAAGAACCAATTCCGCATTTTTGCGGCAATTATGGACGAGGACTCGGACGGAAATGTGTCCATGGAGGAAGTTGACGACTTGTTCGACGTGTTGGAGGAGAAGATGGAGTATACACGACCTAGGCGCAGCAAAAGAAGGCATAAAAACCTAAAAAAATTTAAAAAATTCATGAAAAAGTCCTAAAACCCAAAAGGCAATAAAATAAAAAAAGAAACCGAAGGAATAAAAAGTCGCGAAAAAGACAAAATAACTTAAAAACGAAAAATGATTTTACTCAACTCTGATTAGCACTCAAATTCCTTTTTTATTTTAAAGTAATATTCTTTGCAATTATTCCTTTTCCCAATGTTTATTTATCTCAATATCAGAAAATAAAATATATTAAAATTTTTTATTAAGATAAAAACTGGCACGAAAATGCCAAATAACGAAAAAGCAACCAAAAATGCATTTATTCAAGTCAAAATGCGGCTCATTGGGAGGTTTTAGGCCTTTTCTAGTCAGCGAAAAAATTCTTAGTCTAGAAAACTTAGACTAGAAAAAATTATTTAATTGCAATCTCTAAAAAGAAAATTTAGCTTTTGGGATGATTTGGAAAACATAGTGTCATCAACTAATGCAGGCGCTTTTGGAGGAACTATTGGACGAATTTTTGGAGGACCTGGTGGAGGAGCACTTGGAGGAGCTGGTGCAAGCTTGGCTGCTAAACTCACTAAGATACGAATTAGGAACCTCAAATCACTTTTCGACGGATCAAAATTTGAAGAAATCAAAGGCAACAGTGATTGGGAAAAAATGGGGAAAGGTTTTGCTTGTTTTGGTACACAATTATTATGGTGTCCTTGAAAATGGGGTTGAAGATATGGGAATTTGTCATTCTGTTTATTTTGTGAACTTTTGTCTGACAGGCAATTTCCCGACATCCGCATTCAGTTATATATTCCCATAATAATGAAATTGGAATAAATAACTAATCACCAGAGATCAGAATATACGGACTACAAATCGCCAATATGTAAAACATCTCGGCTAAAAAATTAGGGACTACAAATCGCAAATATGCTCTGCATCTCGGTTAAAAAAATTATAAAATATGAACTAATGCCTAAAATGCCAAAATATGGACTTGAGATTATAAAATTAAATAAGCAAATACAAGTACAATTTGAAATTTTTTGGAGCGGGCAAAACGAAAGAGATCCTCAACACCAGAAGATGTCATCATTGACAAACATAATCAAGACCAATTTATAATATCGACCAACTTGGTAAAGTAAAAAAAAAAACAAAAAATTTTTGGCATAAAAATAAAAAATGTATTTCGAGGAATGAAACATGAAACTATGACTTTGTTATAATATTAGGCCTTAATATTTTTCTAATTGGCAAATTCAGATTTTATATCGGGGTCGGTTACGAGAGAGTAGGGACGTGAGAGAATGGGGTGTGAGTGGGGTGTGTGAGAATGGGGTGAGAGAGTGTGGTGAAAAAGAAGGGTCAGAGAGTATGGTGAGAGAGTGGGTGTGTGAGAATGGGGTGAGAGAGTGTGGTGCGAGAATGGGGTGAGAGAGTGTAGTAAAAAAAGAAAGGTGAGAGAGTATGGTGAGAGTATAATGAGAGAGTGGTGAGAGAGTAG
>LDKF01000447.1:76266-99257 GCA_001026735.1 Rotylenchulus reniformis
GCAGAGAATGTGTAAAACGCTATCATCTTTCTCTGATTCAACCCTAATTGTGTATACCTAATCTTTGAATTACTGATCGAGGAATTTTTTTAGTGTCTATAAAAACCTTCTCTGACCGAATTTAAAGTGTCTGTTAATGTTATCTCTCACTTTTCCTTTTTTTCCTCGCCGCGAAAAGACAATATAAAATAGAAGAGAAAATCATTCGCTTCATATTGTGTTCCATTCAGGGGTGGACGGAACCAAAAATTTCTGCTCCGGAATCCGGAACTCGGAATTCGGAACTCATTCTACTTCCGGCGGAATTTGGAAACCGGAATCCGGACCTGAAAAAACCTCGGAATTTCCCGGAATCCGGAACTCGGAATCCGGAATTTTTTCAATTTTAATTTTCAACCAAAAACTTATTTTTAAAAAATCATCTAAATATATATAATAAATAAATATATATGAATGATGCAAAATATGAATGAATTCTCGTTGCAACAGGCAAAAGATGTCTATTCGCGTACCTTATTTTCAACCTTTTGAGAAAATTTATTTTAAGGGGGGAAGGCGGCGGTCCCGATAGGGGCCGCCGGAGAAAATGTGCCATGGAATTGGCCATGGAATTTTGCTTGCTTGTTGAGGGCTTTGAGCCGTAGGGTGGGCATTTGGGCACCTCCCCCCTTTCCGACTGAGCCGATGTCCTCATCGGTGCCTTTTTAAAGTGCAATTTTGGCACAACAAATGATTTTGTCTGCACCTTTTGGACCGGAAAATCATTTGGACACGACTTGCTAAGCGGTTCCGGGAGCCAAATCATTGGAAAACCCCTTTCCGTCCGGTATTTTTGCTCGGACTCCGGCATATCACCATCCAAAGGCACGGAAAGCCTATATGGATTGGGAATGCGGAGGGACAGGAGAGATGGAATGTTCAAATTTGAATGTTTTTGAACACTAAGAATATTTTTCGGGTTTGAATTCCTGCCCTTAGACCTCCTTTTCTTTGTTTTCTTGGTCTCCTTTTCTGGAATTGAGACCGGTTTCAAATCACTTTCATTATGGGGACCAAATTTTTCATCATCATTTTCAAACAAATTTTCAAAACACTCATTTAGGTCCTCAGTTTCAATGGAACTTTCATCCAATTGAGGGGACTTTTCTGGTGAATCTTCTATATTTTTAGGTTCCTCACTTCCGGTGCTTTCAGTCCTTGGATGGGACTTAGCAGGAAAAATTTCAGAGGGACCACTTTCCTTTTCCAATTCATTTTGATCCTTAAGAATTTCTTGACGAGGGAGGATAATAGCCAACTGTCCCAATTGAATAATTTGGGGATTATCAGAAGTGGAATTTTGGACATTAGTCCACAAAATTTCATGTTTGTCCTGATCATTGGCCATCGGGTACGGAATTTCATTAACCCTTGGACTCGAAATGGTTGGTTGAATTTGACCAAATGTGGATGTATAAACCACCAAATATATCGGGTATTGGGATTTCCTGATTGAGAAAATAAAGCAGTGGAATGCGGTGAAATTTGCACTTGAGAACTCACAACGACCTGAATATTACTGGTCTGATTTGGGTTCATTCGCAATTGTGCGGAATTTTGGTAAATAATCTGATTGATCTGGGAATTACTTGGTTGCTGAGCAGACCAAACCGAATGATTATCGATTGATGGATTGCCCGAGGCAAATTGGATGCCCTTATTGTGCTGATTACCATAATAATGTGAAGATTGAGAAAAATTTTGAGTTGGATACATACCTCCAGAATTACCGGAATATTGCTGGTAAAACTGGGGTTTTTGAACTTGAAAATTAATCGAATTCCCGTAATATTCTTGTGAATTTTGGGATGAATGATAAGTTTGAGTCCCGTAAAATTGTTGTGAATTTTGGGAAGGATAATAAGTTTGGTTCCCGCGATATTGCTGGGAAACTTGAGAAAATTGTGCTGAATTCCCGTAAATTTGCTGGGAATTTTTAGGGTCATATATCGGATACATATTTTCAGAAAAGCACTCAGACTTGCGAAAATTATTGCAAGTAGGAGGCTACTCGACTGTTAACCGAAAGGTGAGGGTTCGTTCCTTTTAGCATTTCTTTACAGTTCGAGTTACGAAATTATTTTAAACTCGAAGTAAGGAAAATGCCAAGTTTGTCGGGAGCGCCACGTAGAATATAAAAGGATATAATATTCTTTAGGGTTTGGAAAAGGGGAAATAGTCTTGAAATAAATATAAAAATACGAGCAATATATTAAGGAATCCTCTTGGAAACCTTTGCTCAATAAAGGAAGACAATCAATATAAAATAATATTTATTTTCCAAAATATCACTCTACAATTAAGGAGTGATTGCGTCAACAGATAATTCAAATTAGTCGGATCGAAGTTATCCCATTGTACTACAAAAAGCTATGTTGGTCGTATATGGGCGAATGATAAGAGATCTCTCCCTATGTTCCCTCATAGTATTTGGAATGTTTATGATCGCAACATTAATCATCATTATCGTACGATTAATTTTGTAAAGCTTTTCATAGAAAAGCTTAAGTTCAGTTGGGTTTCGATCAACGACCACTTTAAAGAAAATTGTGAAGAAAATTTTTATTGCCAGCCACAATCACCCATGTAAGAGACGTGAATATCAGGAAGGTGATGATCGTATTTTAACCATTGTAATTCGTCCTTTTGATCTTGTCACTGTTTTAGTATATTTACAATTATCAGTTGTTGTATAATTGGAATCAAAAAAATTTGGAATTCTGGCGTTCCATTAGAAGGTTCTGAAGTGATTTTTTCTCTATTAAGTATAAAAAAAGAAATAGAAAAAGAGAAATAGTGTAAAATACAATTGGAGATAAAGAAATAATATATGAGAACTTGGACAGAGAGCATAATTCAATTCTAAACTAAAAATATACTAATTCAAATGTAATAATTATAATAACAATTTGTGCAATATATTTGCATTGGTGATATTTTGGGTGTGGTGTGATTTTGGCTGTTGTGAAATTCTGGGAGGTGCTATTATGGATGGTGATATTTTACTTGTGGAGATATGTTGAAAGATTATGGGTGTGACCCCTTTTGTGTACCACAACTCGAAAACCCAGGTGCTAGCACGTTAAAAAAGTGCCAAACGCAAAAAAAAATATTTGTATACAAAAATTTTTTGTATAAGACCTGCTAGGCAGAATATTTAAAAAGCCATGTGCAGAATTTTATGCTTTATTTTTTGGTATTTTTAATTTTTTGGATTTGGGATAAAAAGTTCGAAAATTTCCCGAAATACCGAAAAATTTAAGTTCGAATTTTTAAAAATTAAAAAAAAGATAGATCATAAAATAAAATTCTGCATAATGGTTTTTTATATTTTTTGTTATCAAGTCTTAAAAAAGTTTTCCGCCAAGACCTTGCATTTGACACCACTTTTTTAAGTGTCCTAGCACCGAAAACCCCCTGAGTATTGAAGGCCAAGCGAGTTCACAGGCGAGGCAAAGTAAACCTCGGAGCAAGTCTATGAGCAAAGTCATGGAAGCGCCGAAGCGAAGCCAAGTGAAGCCTATGTTGAACTTTCGGCAAAATTATCGAGCAACGCACAGAAATAAAGCGCTTTGCATTCACCATTGTGATATTACCGGAATAATGTTCAATTTTGGGAAATATTTTTTGAGTCCCGGGATTCAAATCGATAATTTTCATAATTTTATTATTAAACATCGTAACTTTCATGCAACAAATTAATAAATACCTCGAAATATGATGTAGATTGTTTTGCCTATTGCACCATACTAATCGAAAAATTGTAATGTACCATAGTAAATAATCCAAAAATTGCATAATTTGTTTATTAATACATTATTTAAACCAGAATAACTGAAAATAATGAATTGGAAAAATTTGTGTAAAGGGACTAAAAAAATCATAATTCATAAATTTACCACTATTCCGGTAGCGCCGTTATTTTTATCGAGTGTGATTTTTGAACCATATTTAATTAATAGGCCATAAAATAAAAACGATTTATTTCACTCAAACATATGTTCAGAGTTTAATCCAGGGCTGGGCACGAGCCTGCTCCAGGACGGCCCGGCCCAGCCCGAACCTCATCAAAAAAAAATCCCGGCCCGGCCCGTCCCGTAGGACTATCAGGCCCAGTCCGCCCGGATAGGCCCGGAAGAAAAATTTTTTGCCAAATTTTCCGATTTTTTTAAATTTCCAAAAAAATTAAATTTTCAGAAAAAATTTTTCAAATTTTTTTAACCATTTTAAAAGTCATATTACCAAATAAATAATAAAAACCATCAAGAATTACGATTCCTAATAATTTTATTAATTCCCCCCCCCCCTACCGGGCCTATCCGGGCCGGCCCCCGGTGTTCGGGCCGGCCCGTGCCCAGCCCTGGTTTAATCCCTAATTAGCCGAATCGATGCCCAAAATTCCGATCCAGAGGAATAATTGTTGTGAGTGGCGATAGGAAGAAATCCAAATTAGAGGATGTCAATTGATAATAGGAAAGAAATGTGCAGCAATGACAGGGGATTAAAGTGACTTTTTATCAAATCCGGATAATTAAAATGAAAAAGTTTAGATGTGATTTGTTTGGAACCAAAGCTTGTGATATGAGGAATATACCTAATTGGCAAATTTTTTTTGAAATTTGAGATCTTTGAAATTATTACTGAGACCAAAAATAAAATTTTATGGTCTCAAAAATTTTTTAATTTAATTAAAAATAAAATATTTTTTAATTTGGCGATTTAAACTCACTTTCCTAATCTAGTCAATATCTTCTAAAATTAGAACTCGATCGTACGTCATCTAAAAAATGTATATCAAAACAGAGCAAAAAAAAGCTACAAAAGGAACCTAATTGGAATTATCAAAATAAAAATGGCTATGTTATCTAGAATATACCTGTGTGATTTTTTGATTAATTTAAAAGAAAATTTTCATTTAATTGAAATCACTTTTAAAAACTGACGTCATTTCACCATCCCACTCGCTTTGCTAAAAGGAATTTGGACAAAATGTGCCCCTTAAAAGCCCAAAATTATTCCGAAGCGAATAATTCGTCATGATGGTCCTTGACACGGGATCGCTCTCCTCAACGTGTTCCTTCCCCATTGGCCCAATCAGACATTATTCCTCCACTCCTCCCGATCAGTCTGATTGGAGCCTGCTTATCACTTGCCGTTGCTAGGATAATAACCGCCTATTGTCTAAATTTCAATAATCTCTTATATTAAATTTTTCTGGGAAATTTAAAAAAATATATAAAGACAATCATTTCTATATATAACCCACGAAATGTCCAACTCCTCCTTCTTCTTCTTACTTTTTCTCGTCATATTCCTTCTGCGTCTGCCTTCGCAGGCACGAATTCAGGTAAAATTCACAAGTCAGTTTCTATTGACAATTTTACTTATATTTTGATTCTGTCAAGAAGAGCAACAGTTCCAACGTGGAATCAGTCAAGGAGGATGAAATCATGAGTTCATCGCTTGAAAATAGCACCATGCAAGGACACCACCATGTGATCAAGAAACAGGGATGGTTCCATTTTTTAATTTATTGAATTATATTTATGCCATAATTTAAAATATTGAGCGCCTAAACTTGGCATTAGTGTACTGATTATTATCAATGATCTTTTTAAACTTTTTGACAAGTTAGATATTTTGGCATTGAATCTTTCGATATTATGTAGGTATGTATATACGGTGCTAGGTCGTTTAGTGCAAATGGAATAATAGCATGTAACATAAAAACTCTGATGACAAAATGCGATCAGGAAAAATAATCATCGAAAAATCTTTTTAAATTTTAAAATTATTTAAAAAAATATATTAAAATATTTTTAAGACAAATTTTTCTTTTGCAGCTTTTTAATTTAAAAAACTTTTGGATGTTATTTTTTCCAGGTGTCATTTTGTCATCTGGGATACTATGTTACATGCTATTATTGCATTTCCACTTAAACGCCCCTTTTTTGCACTTTTTTGCTATCGATTCAGTACGTTTTTAAGCATGATACTAAAAGGACACTTCGTTACCCGGTAGCGAAATGTTGCAAAAAAATTCTAATATTAATAAAAATTTTGATTAAAAAATCAAAAATCATACAGCAATCACCTATTGAACAGTCCTTCCCTCTTATTTTTTAGATACTAGGACATTTTGGTGCCATTAATAATCAAAAAAATGGAAAAAACGAACGGACATTTCGCTACCAGATATTGATGGTAGCGAAATGGTACGGACACTTCGCTACCGAGTAGCGAAGTGTCCGGGTAGCGAAGTACCCTATCCTCTACTCATTTTTGTAATTTTACCTCAAACTACATATTATCATTTTGGTTGTACCGGTTTGCGATTTACCGTTGGATATCTAATATAAACTTATAGGTGGCCCAAAACTCAACCATGAAAGCAGTAAATGAATCCGAGAAAGATGGACCACTGCAGAATCATAAAGCTTTGGAACACATGAAGTTCGGGTTCAGAATGCTTGTGAAGGTGTTATTCAAATATAATTTAGAAAATATAGCAATATCAAAAATGGCATTACTTAAAAATTAACAATTTTATAATGTAACATGTATCCATTAGTATAATAGTATAATAGTAATAATATTCTGCCCTTTTTCGAGGAAATACCACAGCGCAGTTTTGTCTGATGCATTTAATATTTTTATTTATTAGTAATAGTAGTTTACTAATCGGAATGATAGTTTGATAGGAATGATATTTTGTTAGAAGTCAGAAAATATTCAGAACAGAGTTCGAAAAATAGAATACTGGCATAAAATAATATTTTTTACTTGACATCAGTAATGGTGTAGGTTCGGATTATCAGATGCAGTATGCCCATATAAATCTAAAATTATTGAGTGCGATAATCCCACTTTCGAACTAGACCCAATTTTAATCAGATTAGTGATCTAAATCTAAAATCAGATCTAAATCTAAAAACTAAATAAGTCGAAGATTTCAGGCAAATTAAAATTGTAGAATTATATATATAAATTTATGGGATTAGTAAAAATTTTCACTGACAAATAATTTCAACACCCGATACCTTGTGAAGATGGCCGACACTAACAATGACGGGAAAATGTCGTCAAAAGAGCTTGAAACAGCCATCAACTTGCTGGACCGCACAACTGGGTCCACCATTGATCTGATACAAATACAAACAAACAAACATGAGACATTACTCGTTACTTTGGCGACATTGAGGAAGATCAACACATCCGTAGAAGCCATCATGGAAGGGATTGCTGCATACAAGTTGGATGATGACAACTTTGCCGGTAGAAACAGCAATTTTATCATTTTGAAATCACACCATTTTTCTAATTCGCACATAACCCTCTATTTTAGCAAAAAAATATTAGTACTTTTTTTGGCTGAAAATTAATCACCCGGGATAATTAGGATTTTATAATTGAGATAGCGGTTGAAAAGGGGAAAGAAATTATAATAAAGAAAATTAAAAAATATATATATAAGGTTTTTAAGGAAATTTTAAAACTAATGGAGAAACGACAATGCGTAATAACTAATATATAAGTTAGTGAATATCGACTGATAAATGAAATAATAAAATAAGCGAATCTCGGAATTTTTAGGTCGGAACTAGCTATACAACAACATATCCTAGCCTTCCAGTCCACTCATTGTTCTTGCAGGTGCTAGAACGTGTTTTTTAATAATTTATTTTATTTTAATTATTTATATATATTTTTAATATTCATTAATTAATCTTTTTTGTTCCTTTGGTCGTTTAATATCACTCATAGCCAGTGGCATCTCTCCCTCGCTGGCATTGACACTTTTACAAACAAACTAGCACCAAAAAATGACAATAATTTTTCGATTTTTGCAAATTTTTATTTTATATTAAACATGTTTAGTGCAAGTGACTCATATCGTAATGCTAATTTTATAAATGAAGTTTAATCTACTTTTCCTGTCGCGAATGATAACATAACAAGTTGTAATCAAAGAACAATTAAATGTAGTATGCAAAAAGATTGTCCTGGCTCTTTCTTGGTGTTAGGTTATCTAGGTGGCAGAACAATGTTTTGCCATTGCAAACAAAATCTCCATAAAAAGAATGGTGTGGCGGTCGTCGAACCGCTGGTATGGGCCTCTAACAAGTGAGCTGCCACACACCGAAGGAGTTCCAAACATTTCTCTTTGTATACATCTTCGATTAATTGATCTTTGACTGAAATTCTCGATTATACGCGGCACTGTTCTTGGGGAATAAGTCTGGCGCCAATAAATTATTTTTTTATTGACATTGCGCATTCAGATGCCAAAAGTGCCGCCCATATTGCTGTGACGCTGCTTGATGCCAAGACACTGTACATGCTGATTAAGAGTCAATTTCGTATTTTTGTGGCGATTATGGACGAAGATGAGGATGGAAATGTGTCCATGGAAGAAGTTGACGATTTGTTCGACGAGTTGAAGGAAGGGAATGGGCCAACAACTATCTACAAGCAAGCTAGGGGCGACAAACAAAGGCATAAATTTAAAATTAAAAGCATTAAAATCAGCGGAAAAGGCACCGAAAAGATTAAAAATTGATAAAGATTGAAAACAAATCCTCATCTTCGATTTAAAAATAATTCTTTGAAAAAGCTATAAAGTTAACATCCAAAATTTTCTGTAAAGCATTGATTTTTGTTTATCTGAGCAATTTACAAATTTTGTCTTGATAATTAAATGGGTTTACACCAAATTTTGATGCTAAGATGAGTAGAAAATATTAATTTTTTCCGAAAATATTCATTTGCTAAAAATTACCGCCCTGGATTGATATGATAATTTTTGGCCTTTAGAGTGAAACGACATGGTCCAACTGAAGCTCCTACTGCTGCTGCCTTTGCGATTAAGATGGAACTATATAAGCAGGCCATTAAGAACGCCAAAGAAACTTTTCGCGGGAAAAGAAGAGCGCCTTACCATGGAAACTTGATTAAAACAAATTGAAAGGGTTTTCCTTTGTGGGTTATATTTTTTTGTGGTGTCCTTGAAAAACTGAGATAGAAGATGCAGGAATTTTGAGTAATATTTATTTTTTAACTTTGTCACAATAATTTCCTGCCACCTCCATCTATATACGCATAAAACTGAAGTTGGAATAAATAAAATCACTAGAGAGAGGACTTAAATGGACACTAAAAGGCCATATATTAAGATTTTAAAATGTTTTGAGCCCTCCATCTGCAAAAATGTAAAAAATCTTTAAATATGAGCAATTCCCAGATATCTACTATTATGGTCGGTGATACCGTATTTCTTTTAAATTAAGACAATGCTCTAAAATAAGCCAGTATTCTAAAATAATACCCCCTTGAGAGGGTATGAAAAAATTAGTCAACGCTCTAAAATAAGCCACCNCCCCCCCCCCATTTCTCAACACCGAGATCTTTGGTAAGTGGTTAGAATAATTATTTTCTATAGGAGAAAATTAAATTTACTTTAGGGAAAATTCATCCAAAACAAATTAAGGAAGTAGTTAGATGGATAGATAGAGATGGATGCGGACGACCCTTGTGCGACAAAAATCTTCAAAAAATCTTTAAATGTTTCCTAAATCTCATAATAAAATATACTAGGGTATTGAAAGGTAGTTCGAAGAAATAAGCCATTGCTCTAAAATAACCCTCTCACCTTCAGCGGGTTTGAAAAAATAAGCCGGGTAGCTTATTTTACAGCCTTTACGGTATATTGTTTTTGTGGAAAAAGCGTACAAAATCGTTTGAAATGTGTAAAATAAAAAATATTGTTTAGTCTACAATGTGGCTTAAAACACAATAAAAGTAAAAATAAGTATTATTTCCAACTTTTTCGGACTCTTTCATTAGAGTCCTCCTTTGAGTTTCATTGATAGAGTCCGTCAGTCCCCATTGAAAATTTGAAAATTTCGAGAAAATTTTCAAACATAAAGCTTGTAAAAATCGAAGCAGAAAACCTCAAGCTTAAAAATCTAAATCTCAAGAAATTTAAAAAAAGTTCTTAAAATTCAAAGATTTGGATTTTTATGAAATTTGCGCAGGTGTTATGCTTTCAGAAAAACAGTCTAATTTTCTCAGATTTTTAGATGCCTAGTCATATTTTATATAGGCCTTAAATTTTTCGAATTTTTCAAAAATATTTCTAGTTTTAAAATTTTTCAAAGATTTGGATGTTTATAATAGAGACCGGACTTTGGGTTCGATCGAGATTTCGATCGAGATTCTCGAAAAATTTCGAAAAATCGAAAAACTATCTTAAAAATAGACCATTTTTCTTCTGAAAAAGGTCAAAATATTAAAATTCTTCCGACGCTACTTCTTAGAACCAAAAAATGATTAATTTTCTTAAGGAAATGGCCGAAAAATTCGCAAAATTTTCTCCAGTGACACATATCGTGACCGCCGAATAGGAACCATCGAGATGTTCGAGATTCAAAAACTCGATCGAGTTCTGAACTCGTTTCTCGAAAAATCTCGAAAACTCTCAAAAAGGTTTGATCGAGATTTCGATCCAGAATCTCGCAAAATCTCGTCTCGGTCCGGTCTCTAGTTTATATACTTCTATTCTTTTCCCAAAGACCGTCAAAATAAAGTGAACTAATTTTTCGGAACTCTTATGATTCTACTGTTGGCATTCTATCGTGGGGACTTTAATAACGAGTTCGAAAAGTCGGAATATTTTTGGTTTTATTAATTTTTGTTCCCAGTCGGCGGTATTCCCTTATTTCTGGGGTTGCCAGTTGGCTTTAAAACAATTATAGATCGATAGATCTTTGACATGTAGAGGGCGGTGCTAGGTCGTTTGGGCGAAAAGTGCAAGAATGGGCGTTTGGGCACAAAGTGCAAAAATGAAATTCTCTGCTTGTACACTACAAAATATCTAAAAAATCCATTAAACAAAAAAAAATCCCGGGACGTGGGTTCGAATCCCACCGCCGTGCAGACATATACTCAAGCCCGTGGGGAGCACATCCCTTCATGTAGCCATTAGCCTAGCGGTGATGCGAAGCAAACGGTGAAAAATCGGACTAATTCTCGATCATCACCACCTTCAAAGAACGTTCAACAACATTGGTTGTTAGCCCGGCCCGACTGGCAACCCTAGAAATGGGGGAATACCGCCGACGGGGTGCAGGGTATAGCTTGAAAAGCTTGAAAAATATCTAAAATTTTAAAAAATATATCTAAAAATTAAAAAATTTAAAAATCAAAAAACTATAAATATATCTATTTATCCCTAATCAAATTTATGGGCATTATGAAATTTTTGGAAGGGCGCTAGTTTTAAGATCCAATCAAACGTGACTCCGAACTCATTTAGAAATGATAAGCTAATCAACACTTCAAAAGCAAACATATACAGAAAATAATGCCTGATTATCTTAATTTTCACGTAGTAAGAAAAATTTATTAAGGAAATTTGAAAAAAAGGACAGAAAATCATACTATAGATTTGCCTTATGAATTTTTAATTGTTCAATTACTTGAAAAAAAGTTTCGGTGTACCGCAAGTTTACAAAGAATAACTCTTTGTTTTGATTTTTAAATGTTTTAATTTTTAGATATTTTTTTAATAATTTTAGCTATTTTTGTTTAATGGATTTTTTAGACATTTTGTAGTATACAAGCAGAGAATTTCATTTTTGCACTTTGTGCCCAAACGCTCATTCTTGCAATTTTCGCCCAATGGTCTGTAGGTATTCCTGCTAGTTTTCTGGTTTTCATAAATTTGCTCTGCATCACAGCTCGGCTAATGGCTACGTGAAGTGATGTGCTCCCCACAGGCTTGTTTTTTTTTGCTGGAATAATGACCATTTGGATGGGTTTTAGTGATCTTGCACTGTGTTCTCCTCTCTGTAGAATTGGAATCGCTCTTGTGTTAAATTTTGATGCAGGTGTTTAAACCTCTGGATGTACTCCCGTGAGTTCAGAAGTGGGCTAGGAGAGTCGCTATTTTTTACTAATTTCAATCCTATCTTTCGAAAGCAAAACTAGCAAGAATGGCACTTCAAAACGCCCAATATTGCCTTGACAGTCCTGGCTTATAATGGTATCAAAATCCAATAGGTTTAGCTGACATCATCTTTTTAAAACTGACATCATTTTCCATTTTTGTAAAGGTCTCAAATTATTTAACAGAAAGGAAATGAATGGTTTGCACATCCCACGCATTTTGCTAAAAAGGAATTTGGACAAAATGTGCCCCTAAAAGCCAAAAATTATTCCAAAAGCGAATGATTCGTCATGAAGTCTCTTGGCATGGATCCCTTCCCCCACCCTCCGCCGACGTGTCCCTTGCCCATTGGCCCGTGATTGCCTTTAAAGGACCACCCGGCTGTTATTCTTTCTTCTCCGCTCTCCGATCACTCCTGTCTTGGCCATTCTGTCACCCTGAGAGTAATGCATAAATAAGGATAAATAGTAAATACCATGGTTATGATTGGAAATTTTCAAAAAAAACTATATATTGGACAAAAATCAGAATTCCTTAAGGAAAAAATCTTTATAACTATCTAGATTTTATTAACTATTAACAGAGAACCTTTTTAAACTATATAATGTCGTTGACATCATCTCCCATCAACTATTTAGCCGCTGAGATATTGGTGAGGAATAATTTCCTATAATATTTTTAAATTTATTATTTTAAACTATTTTATTATAATTATTTAAAAATTTAATCTAATCCATCTTGTACTTTCTAACTTTATGATGGAATTTTGGATATTGCTTTGAAACTATAAAAGTTCAGTTATAAATCTGCATCTAAAAATCTATATAATTTATAAATAAATCAAATAAAATAAACTACAAAATAAGCCTAAAAAGGCTAGTGGACTAAATGAAAAAAGTATGGCCCAATTCACAGTATTTTAGCAATAACTGTTAGCGAGGTTGAATTTATTCATTTAAAAATCAGATTAAACTAGGGAAGCGCGATCTGTTCTCATTTCTATTAGTTGTTTTGTTCAATCAAAAATAATCTTAGCTTATTTGACCAATTTTCTACTCTCTAGAGAAAGGCACATATAGGTATTTAAAAATGGGTAGAGAGGGTCAGAGGTCAGAACGGAAGATTTGGAAGATGTTAAAACCGTAAAAAGCAAATTTAAAAAAATCACTGTTTTCCATTGGTGAAAGAAGTTAAAATTTATACCGGTTTCTAGGGAGGAGAATATTAGGCCTAAAACCACCTTTCTTCTAACTAATGCATAATTTTGATTTTTTTAATATTTAATTGTGTATTTCTGATCAATCTCTCTTATTTTAGGCCCACATCTTCGCCTTTCTCCCGCCCATTGAGCGCATTCGGTTGGAGAGTGTGTGTCAACGTTGGCGCCAAGTTGCTCGGACATTTTGCTGGACTGAATTTAGAACCTTGACGCTGAAACGAGACCAACAGGCGGTTAGCTAGTTGTGAATAAAATCGCGATTTTCTGATCTTCAAAAAGCAAAAAAAAAACTGGTCTTTTTGGTTGGCACAGAAACATCAACTTTAAACCGGCTTAGATCATAAATGTAAAAGACAAATAATATTTGAAAATAATTAGATCTGTGGTTTAAGTTACGCGATTCTGGTTTAAAGACAGTCCCCCGAGTTTCTTTTAATACAAAAAATTCGTAAATTCCTAAATTCAATAAAATTTAAACTTTTGTCAGTGGAAATTAAATTCCTTCTGTATTTGTTTCCATCTTTTATGAAAATTGATAATAATAAGTTTTAATGAGCAATTCCGCCATCATATTCAGGCCAAGTATCGGGCTCTGATCGATAGATGTGCTCCATACCTGCGCGAGTTGTGCATTACGGTGATCGGCGAATTCAAGGTGGATCAGTGGGCCAAGATGCGAAATTTGCGTCATTTGCGCTTCGACGCTCGACGCAAATTTTTTTTGCGTGGGATCCTATACGCTGCGCGTGGTTGCGGACAACTTGACACATTTGCAGAGCATTCAATTCTCCATTATCGTGAGTGGAGGAGATCCAATTAATATCCGAGATTCCGAGATCTTTAGATACATAATTAGGTATTGAGAATTTGGCGCTACCTGAAAGAAGGTCGGTCTTGAAAACCCCCAACTTTAACGGGGGGACCCTTTTCATTTGGAAAATAAAAAGATTGATTTTTATTTTTTTCATTTTGCCTAAAAGACCCCCTCCCTTTTAATGGGTTTTCAACTTTCAAGTTCGACCTTCTTTCAGGTAGCGCCGAGAATTTTAAACGGGTACCGGCATAGGAATCGCTGGGAATTTTTTTGAGAATTTAGAACGTTTTGTTTAAAATTTTACCCCAATTCGCACCTAGTCCCCTGTCCCACCTCAGGATCAACCACATTTGCGGTGAAGAGGGGGAGGGTCTGAATCCCCCTTGCCAGATATGATTTCCGGTATTCTTTTTCACACATATGGTTTTTAACTGTGTTTTTTTCGCATAGGTATATGGCTTTTTAATAAACATGCATCAGAAGAATGCTTTGAATTTGTTCCGTTATTCCGTTCGGAATAAAAGATAATTATTGGTGCGTTTTTTGATCTACAATAAAGATATTGTTAAATACGAAAAACTAGTGCGAAATAAAATTGAGATTGATTTTTAAATAAAATTTGTTTTGGTTGGTTTAATTCTTAATTTGGTCAAAGTTCTCCCATAATTTCGCACCATATACCTGGTTTTGCTTTTAATATACCTTCATTTCTGTTTTTGATTTCCCTGGTAGGACCAAGACCGGTATGGCATTGCAGCTCTACATGATCTGTTGCGCGTCAACAACACCTCGCTGCAATTACTGCGCCTTCCGCTGTGCAACTCACGAAGACTATCGTTGCGCCTTCCGACTTTGCCATCCACCCTCCGTATGTTGCAAATCAATGATCGCAAATGCAAAGTGATCGACGAGGAGAAATGCGACCGAATCGATGAACTGCTAGGAGTGGCCGCCTCGTGTTGTCCCCAACTCGCCATGTTGTTGTTGCCATCGGCAGTGGCCATCAGCAAGCTATCGCTGTCCAAGCTGGCGCAATTTGAAAAGTGAGTTTCAGCGAAAATGACATTATTCGACAGATCAGAAAAATTGGGGAACTAATCGTCAACATCCAAACACGAGCATCTACCATTACATAACATCTCCAAGGATAAATTCAACCAGGACAAAAATCACTAAAAACAAAATATTTAAGACAAACCTTTGTTTTACTGGTCCGAACTTTTTCTTTGCAAAGAGCCAGTTATTTAAATTTCGCACTTCACGCGAAAATTTAAATTAAAATCTAAATTCTAATAACATATTATCATATTACAAGTAAAAATCTAAAATATTACCAAATTTTTATTTTGTGAGAACATAATTTTTGGCTTTATTTTGTGAGAACATAATATAATAGGAAAACGTTCTCAACGTAACATTGCGAAGTGTTATCCATAATATTATCAAATTCCTCAATAGTTTTTCCCATAAAGTTTGCGCCATTGGTATTAGTCAAGATAAGAAGCAAAAAAGGCAAGGCAATACTCTAAATCATTTTCTCTTATTAATGATTTTCCTAAACGACATTTTAGACAATTTGGGCACTTCTTTAAAAGATTTTTGTTACAAATGCATAATTGTTTGAATTTATGAAATCCACTATTTTTCGATTTTTATCAAAATAAAAAAATAAATTATTGCAAGTAGCTGCTAAATCTCGAAACAGGTGGCACAAAATATCCCAGTCAGAAATTATTTAAACAATTTTACAAACATATTATTAATGCATGCTTGGCCTTAAACTATGAGGTATAAATAATTTATAAATTAAATTTCCCAAAACAATAATTGTTTTTTTCCCGAAAAATCGCCATTTTTGTCGTTATAAATGATGATCCGTAATTTAGAATTTAAAACTGATTTTTACATGTCCCTAATAATATCAATGAATGTTTGCCAGCCTGTTCTATTTGCGCCTTGCTTTCAATCTGTCCGATATCGACCTATTTGGTAACTTATTGGCAAAGCTTGGCGCTAAACTGAGGGCACTTTTGCTGGAGCTTGATATGGGAGTTGATTCAAGGGTAAATTTAGGTTATTAAAACAAATTTTTTGAAAAGAACAAGTTAAAAAGTATATAGTAAATTAATAATCTTTTGTTTAACAGGCAAATTGTCTTGATTATTTATTTTTCTTTTTTGTATTTTGATATTATTATTTTTAAAAATTTAATACTTATAACTTAGTAATATTTCTATTTTTGATCACTTTTTAAATCTTCCATAGTTGTATTTTATCTTAATACTTTTGCGTATAGCCAGAAATAAATTTGAAAAATCTATCCAAACTATACTCTATCTGGATGTTAAATCCTTGAAATTCAATATTCCAATTATTTTTGTGGATTATCAAAATAAAAATTTAAAAATATTATTTTATAATTAAAAATGTAAAAATAAACATATTCAACTGTTAACTTGGTATAAAAAGAGTAGCATAATTCAATACAAAAAGGGCAAATTTTGAAAAATCAGCACTTGATGAAAAATCATAGATTTTATCCATCATTGACTAAATCTGAGCTCAGTTCGCAATCAGCACCTCAAAAACCCTAGGATGCGAATTTTCAGCCCAGTTTATTGACAGATCAGATTATTGATTTTTTTCACAGGATCGCATTTCGAAAGATTGGCCTCTATCTTTTGATATTCCATTGCATTTTTTGAAAATTTTAGAAAAAAGCCATGTTTTACTCAAAATTTGTAAAAAAACAAAGAATTTCGAAGATAAAGGAGGCCAAAAAATTAAATTAAATACTGTATATATTCCTTTTTTATTTTGGCCTAGCTTTAAATGTTTCAGGCCAATTTTTTAGCACCGTGAAATATTCCAATCAATTATTCGCATAGGTTCTCTATCTGGTTGCGAAGCATTGTCCGTTGTTGGAGCACTTTTCCTTCAGTACCGTCCACTATTTTGACGAAGGAGAAGGAGAAAGGTGAGAGGATGAGTAGATGCTGCGGGTAACTGGAAACAAAGGGCCAATGCGGTTTATCAAATTAGGCCAAAAAAAAATAAATAGCAAATAATTTTTTTTTAGAATTTTTTGACACCTTGTAACATTTTCGACCAAAAAATCTATGAATTTGCATTTTTTATAAATTCTTTTCCAAAAATATTATTTTGAACTTTTATCCATGATGGATCGTTTTGTCAAATGTCAGAATGGGCGTTTTTTCCAAATCGGACAGAAGCAAAAATCGCCTTTGGGAACTTTTCTGAACCTCACTATGCCAAAACTAAAAAGCAAAAATATAGACAAATGTATGCTCTGTCTTTTGGCCTTTTTTGTTCTTTCAAAGTTCCGCAAAAATTGTTGTTTACTTTTTCGTTTTTAGAAAAATCATTTTTCCTGAAAATTTCAAAAAAATATTTCATTGAAACACGAACGCTAAAGTTAGAGCATAAATTCTACAATTTTTACTTTTTATAGTTTTGGTATCGACTGGTACCTCGACTGCAATTACCATTTTTTGCAAACACAATTTTTGGAAGCGATCAGTAGACTAAATGTTAAGGGCAACATTGAGGTGAAAAATTGCTGTTTAAACTAGAACTAATAGGAGTTTTGGTCTATTAAGTTTTGGAAAAAAAATTATGGGAGGATTGCTCTTTCTGACCTTTTTGACAAAAACGACCTCGCATCACTTTTATCGAGCACCACTAGTTGTGTAACATATGAATGTTTTCTATGACAAGATATCATATTTACAAAAATCAATTCATCTTTTGTTCAATTTCCGCAAAATTCACATCATTTTTTAGTCAACCTAAAAACTGAACAAATTAGGCAAAAAAAAAAGAATTAAATCCTTAATAAAGCATTGAAATAGATACATACAATCTTTCAGGTGATGGCGTTTAAAAAGTTTAATAAATTTAGTTTAATAGAAGAGAGGCACTAAAGTTATAAGATGCAAAAATGCGCTCACCAAGGATAAAAAATATTAGGCGTTAAAAAACAGCCAAATTGCCAAATCTAGCCTATAAAATTTTATAAACTGCATGGACAGAACCATAAAAAAGCACCAGACAAAAATGTCTGGATCAGCAAAAACCCATTTTATCTTTACAGGAATAATTATTCACTCTTTTCCAGGTTGTTGTCCGCCCTCTCATCAGTGTTCCAATTTACCCTTCTACGTTCTTTGTCTATCCTCTGGTACCTCGACTGCAATTACCATTTTTTGCAAACACAATTTCTGGAAGCAATCAGTAGATTTAATGCCGAGGGCAACATTGAGGTGAAAAATTGCTGTTTAAACTAGAACTAATAGTAAAGCTAACTAGGAATTAAAAATGATGAAATAATGATAACGGTGGAGGAAATTGCATGAGGGTATAGCTCCGAAGTTGACGGCAAACTTGGTGTATCACACACATCATATGAAAAGTATTTTATGTGAACTCAAAATTGGTTAAAAATAGGCCCGGATTTTTATGGACTAAAAATCGCAAACTATGGCCTTATAAAATGGACTAAAAATACCCAAAAGTACTAAAATATTAACTAAAAAGTTCACTAAAAAATAATTTTTTTTTGATTTAATGTAAAATATTTCTTAACAATTTAAATTTTTAAACTTTTAAACTAATTTTTCTTGAAGAAAAAGTATATGAAAAGTATTTTATGTGAACTCAAAATTGGTCAAAAATAGGCCCGGATTTTTATGGACTAAAAATCGCAAACTATGGCCTTATAAAATGGACTAAAAATACCCAAAAGTACTAAAATATTAACTAAAAAGTTCACTAAAAAATAATTTTTTTTGATTTAATGTAAAATATTTCTTAACAATTTAAATTTTTAAACTTTTAAACTAATTTTTCTTGAAGAAAAAGTATAGAACAAAAATCATATTCATTTTTTTAATCTCAAAAAATTATGAATAAAAAATCGAAATTATTTGGATTTTATTGCTTTTTTTCAATAATTTTTCAATAATATCGAAATATGGACTATATACAAAATTTATGAAAAATTTTGAAAATTATGACTTTTTTAAAAAAAAATTCATTTTTTTGACCTCCTCTTGGGGGGGGGGGGGGGNAACACGGGTGCCCGGTGTCACCCCCCCCCCTATATACGCGCCTGCGCGGAAGAGCTCTGAAAGGTAAGCGGAAGGGCCCACTGGGAAGGACACAGAAGGCGCGAAGTGGTTAGCGTTCAAAAAATATGTTACAACATATAAATCCGGGCTCTGGTCAAAAGTCAAAACACATACCGCCAGTTTTTTGTACGAGGTAGGGGGAACTTTACAAATCTTGCAAAGCATCTCATTTTGATAAATAAAAATCAAAAGTCATTCATCTTGGTGGTAAAATTTTAAAATTATTAAGCAGAATTTTTATAAATTCTTCATGCCTCGTCGTTAAAAAAGGTGCTATGTCGTTTGGTCCAAAAGTGCAAAAATAAAATAATAGTCCCAGAAAACATTTTTCTTAAACCAGTTAGACTAAAAATATAAAAGGCAAAAATGTTCAGAATTTTATGCTGATTCGAATGGCATTTTTAATTTTTCGGAATTCGGCCAAAAAGTTCGAAATTTTCCCGAAATACAGAAAAATGGGGTTTTTAGGGGTTATTCCGAACTTTTTGGCCGAATTTCGAAAAACAAAATATACCATTCGAATCAGCATAAAATTCTGCACAATTTTGCCTTTTATACTTTTGGTCTAACGGGTCTAAGAAAAAAGTTTTCTGGGACTATAGTTTTATTTTTGCACTTTTGGACCAAACGCCCATTCTTGCACTTTTGGACCAAACGACTCAGCACGGTTAAAAAATTACTTTTTGATTTATAGTTTCTACATCTGGGTTTTGAATTGTTTGTGCCAATCGAGTTCGTCATAAATTTGATCCAGCAAAATCCTGTATGTTTGGGATTATTAAACATTTTAATTGCCTTATAAGTGCATACCTCGAATATTTGTTTTGCAGAAAAAATATTTTTATTTTTTTAAATTAAAATAGTTCCTCTGCAAAATTACTCTAAGCAATTATGATGCTAACTTTGCATTGATTAAAAAAGCTATGTGTATGTAATAATTACATAATTTTGCATGTTTTTTGGCTACTTTATTACTAACGGATAGTTAAGCATATCGGCTTAGCAAAAGCGCCTAAATAGGTACCGGTGTCCAAAAATTTGATGTTTAGAATTTTTCTAAAAAGCTTGGAAAAATCTGTTGAAAGTATATAAAAATTGGCGCCAATAAAAGCTTTTAAATCTGTAGATTGCAAATAAAAATTTGAAATTTTTGACTTTCAAAATTTTTGTAAGATGGCATGAACACACCAAAAATTAACAAGAGAAGCATGAATTCCAACAGCTTATATGAAAATAAGCCTAAAAGTTTAATTTTCTCTGAATATGTCAAAATTAGCAAAATTGGCATTTTTGACAAAAAAAGAAACCTGGGTAGAAAATAGGCAAGTAGGCAAATAGCAGCAAAAAGGCAAAATAGCTAAAATAGGCTTAACATTTTATAAAATTCAGACCAACTGGAAAATGCCCTTTACGTGATTAGGTATTTAGAAAAGTTTCCTTTTACGTGATTATTTAGAAAATTTGATATCAAGAACTATCGTATTAGTACAAATTTGGATTTTTATTACAGAAGCTGAAGAAGCTGACTTGCGCTATTTGGGACGTTCAAATGCCCGCAGAAGAACTGGACAAGTTGAAAATGCTGTTGCAGAACAAGAATGGGCAACTGGAGTTGGAGTTGTTCGAGGACGAGGATTTTCCACCCGGGCTGAAAATGGGGGATAACAGCAGGATCCGGGTCCGAAGAGATTATTCACCGGAGAGCATTAGTCAGACGATGTTGCGCCAGTTCTTGGCCCGAGCAATGGACTCAGTGCCGTGAGTTTTTGAGCTTAGTTTACCGTATTACCTCTATTAGACCAGCCCTCTCCATTAGACCGGCCCTCTCGAGGGTGGTTGAAAAATAGACCGGCCCCCTCTATTAGACCGGCCACCATCCGAATCCGAAAGCAAATATCCGTCTAAACGGATTAACGGATATTCGCAATATCCGTCTAAGTAAAATACACCCTTAAAATGGAATTTTTATTGTGATTTAAAAATCTTCTTAGGAAATTTATAGATATTAATGATGAAATTTTCCTAAAAATCAAGATTTTTCTCATTAAAAATACTAAAATTTATAAGAAAGCAAAAATTTTCAAAAAATTTTCTCGAAGATTCCCATTTTCCGAGCTTATAGAAAAANCGAATTTTCTATATTATTTTTATGGTACAATTTTTTTAAAAATAAAGGCATATTTGTGCCGGACTCAGTGCCGTGAGTTTTTGCGCTTAGTTTACCGTATTACCTCTATTAGACCAGCCCTCTCCATTAGACCGGCCCTCTCGAGGGTGGTTGAAAAATAGACCGGCCCCCTCTATTAGACCGGCCACCATCCGAATCCGAAAGCAAATATCCGTCTAAACGGATTAACGGATATTCGCAATATCCGTCTAAGTAAAATACACCCTTAAAATGGAATTTTTATTGTGATTTAAAAATCTTCTTAGGAAATTTATAGATATTAATGATGAAATTTTCCTAAAAATCAAGATTTTTCTCATTAAAAATACTAAAATTTATAAGAAAGCAAAAATTTTCAAAAAATTTTCTCGAAGATTCCCATTTTCCGAGCTTATAGAAAAAATTTTTGATGGTTGTAAAATTAAGCGACCCCCTCCACTAGACTGGCCTCCTCTATTAGACCGGCCCTCTCGAGGGTGGTTGACAAATAGAGCGGCCGGCCGTTCTATTAGAGGTAATAAGGTATCTTTAATACATATATGTAATCGGAGGGCTCACGTATAGTCATGTTTTAAAAACATGTGGAAAAAACGGTAACGTGAGTTCACATCTCACTGAAAAGCCAGTATAACTTACTTCATTAAATTCGTGTGCATGCAATGGTACGTGGTCTAGTTCCACTATATAAACCTTTGTTCTAATAGTTATGTTGTATATTTTACAATTCCAAAAAATAATAAAATCTAATCGCTCTAGAAATTTGTGCGACTTGGACGGCTAATCGACGGAGACGAGAAGAGATCAGCATTTTTGGTTCAATTTGACGTTTTCCTTTTTTTGTTCTTATGAACCTGTGAATTTTTGGTAGTATGACGATTGTTCAAGTATCTTAGGATTTCTTAATGGGTTAGGAGCAATTTATTTACAAAATCGCATTCATTCCTTTTCCTTCGAATTTTCTATATTATTTTTATGGTACAATTTTTTTAAAAATAAAGGCATATTTGTGCCGGACTCAGTGCCGTGAGTTTTTGCGCTTAGTTTACCGTATTACCTCTATTAGACCAGCCCTCTCCATTAGACCGGCCCTCTCGAGGGTGGTTGAAAAATAGACCGGCCCCCTCTATTAGACCGGCCACCATCCGAATCCGAAAGCAAATATCCGTCTAAACGGATTAACGGATATTCGCAATATCCGTCTAAGTAAAATACACCCTTAAAATGGAATTTTTATTGTGATTTAAAAATCTTCTTAGGAAATTTATAGATATTAATGATGAAATTTTCCTAAAAATCAAGATTTTTCTCATTAAAAATACTAAAATTTATAAGAAAGCAAAAATTTTCAAAAAATTTTCTCGAAGATTCCCATTTTCCGAGCTTATAGAAAAATTTTTTTGATGGTTGTAAAATTAAGCGACCCCCTCCACTAGACTGGCCTCCTCTATTAGACCGGCCCTCTCGAGGGTGGTTGACAAATAGAGCGGCCGGCCGTTCTATTAGAGGTAATAAGGTATCTTTAATACATATATGTAATCGGAGGGCTCACGTATAGTCATGTTTTAAAAACATGTGGAAAAAACGGTAACGTGAGTTCACATCTCACTGAAAAGCCAGTATAACTTACTTCATTAAATTCGTGTGCATGCAATGGT
>LDKF01000447.1:100834-113061 GCA_001026735.1 Rotylenchulus reniformis
AAAAAATAAATATTCATTCAATAAGCAATTATCTGTGTATTTTTGTGAGAATAAAATAAATACATTGTCGCGGAATAAAAAATAATTTCATTTTTTGGTAAGCAATTATCTGTGTATTTTTGTGAGAATAAAATAAATACATTGTCGCGGAATAAAAAATAATTTCATTTTTTGGTCTTTTTTAAAAATAATAATATTTTTTTGGGTTGATATACAGTAAGCAGAATATGTTTAATGGATCAAAGTATCAATTCCAGATCTATCCATCTCATTAACAAATATTATGGATATAATACAAGGTTTATTTTTACACTCCATTTTTGAAAAGTAAAATAAATATTCACTCAATAAGCAATTATCTATGTATTTTTGTGAGGATAACATAAATACCGCAACCGACAGAACGGGATGAAGACATGAAGCGGCGATTCTATCGACGATTCGGGACAAAATCGCGGGAGTTCGGGATTGGAGACAAAGTTTTCCACAGATTTGGCGTCCTGGAAGCATCGCAAAACGGAACGGAGTGATCTAAGATGTGTGCTTCGCGGATGGTACCATTGGCGTTATGTCGATCGATATTGGATGTATTGACATCCAAATAATAATAATTTCCTTCCTTTCCCATTTCCCCATTCATTCATTTTCATCATTTTTATGCATTCCCCGAATACCAATAATATTGTTCTCCCACTTTTAGGTCCCCTCTTATATTCGTATTTATTTCTTTCTATTTCGCTTCGACCCATTAATAAACTTGGACTACGGTCTTTATTGATTTGGGGACCGAACATAAATTATAAGAATTGATCTCCAAATAACGGGTCTCAAAATGACGCGGCACGAAAAAATAAAAATTCAAATGTTTTTTAATTTTATAGACATACCTAAAAACCTTGCGCAATAAATAATGATAAATATTTATTATGCAAAAAAAACGAATTTTTGAGCATTCGAATATAATAGAAAATATGCCTTTAAAATGTAGTTGAGATGGGAAACCCAAACAACATAAGAAAGTCGGTATAAAAAATATAAGAAAAATTAAAAAATTTTCCCCGCGAGTGTTGCCTCTGCTCTACACTTCGTCAGGTTACAGATTATAAACTTGTCCAGAGCCCTATCAAAAATTCCGTATCGCGATATTTGCACCCCCGACATTTGCGCCCAAGCCATATAACTCGGTTTAAACGCAATCTACAGAAATGAGTTTAGTGTAAAAAATAAAGCAAAAAAATACCTAAAAACTAGCCTAACCCCATTCGAATTGATCCATGTTAAGAAAAGTTATGGAAAAATAATGTAAAATTGGCCATATTCGTTTATTTTGGCCATAAGTTTTGCCAGAATGGGCTAATTCGAATGGGTTTTGGCTTTTTTTAGCTAATTTTTTTGCTCTATTTTTTGATATAAAAATTATTTTTCTATAGATTGCGTTTGAATCTAGTTATATGGCCTGGGGCGCAAATGTCGGGGGCGCAAATGACGGGTAACCCGAAAACTCTACCCTTCATTTCATTTTTCCACGATAACAAATTTCATATCCCATGAGTGAAAAAATTGGTTTAAAGTGTAGGTCACATTTTATCCTACAATTTTTGGATCAATTAATATTCCCGAAAATTCCCTCATTCGCTCTTTTCCAAGACTTTATAAGCACATTGATGATGGGGTAAAACACATTTTCCAACATAAAAATTCGTATCATAATATGTAATATTTGTCCTTATTTCAGAAGAAACGTGTCCTTCTGTCCTTTGTATATTTTGATAAATATTGTTCAAATGACAATTAAATGACTTTCAAACGACTTTCCTAGAGTAATTTTTGTATCCGATTCTTTTTTTTTGTTTGATGTTCCGATTCTTTTTTTTGTTTGACGTAATGCGTCATATGACGTCAATTTATGTCATTTGACTTAATGTGGCATCTTATGGTGACATACATATCATATAACGATATGTTCATAGATTGTCAACGTCAACAATTGACGCCAGATGACGCAAAATCGGATTCAACGTCAAAAATTGCCCTAGGGAAGTCATTTTTTGGATTCAACTCTGATACCCAAACCCGGCAAGTGTCCTAAATCAAAATTATTGATAAGGCAATAGCAGGTGAGAGAGTGGTGGAAAATGAAGTGTGTGTCAAAAATAAAAAGTAATTATTTTTTACATATTTTTTCATTTTTCAGTAAATGCACTGAAGTAAATTGAAAAAAATCAATAGCTGGCAAAAATCCGTACTGACCAGCGATAAAATTCGGTGCTGGTTTTCTCTAGTGTTCATCCAATCTCTAGTGGATAGGTAAAAATACAATCTTAAAATAACCAAAAAGGACAAATTCTCACTCAATAATTGCTTAAATAGATTTCCTTATATTATTAATTCATACGTGTTAAGTAGCTAAATATTATGGTGCTGAAAAATATTTCATGCTAAATGTTTAATAAAATCTCAAGACTCCAGATTCTTCGGATTTTCAATTCTATTCTTGTATCTGACGTCATTCGATGCAGGAATTTCTGCGCAATAGCTTACAACCAAATTATTTGGAAAAAATACGAAAACATATTTATGAATGGGTACACAAACGATCAGGGACACAAATAAACAGGGACGCAAAAGGACGGGGACACAAGGCAGGGGACACAAATGGCAAGTATCATCGCTAAAAATTTTAAAAATAAAGAATTTCAAAGGAAAGAAAGATTTTTAAAAATAAGCACAAAAACTAAAGGAAAATTGCCAGCCTATCACAATTAAATGCCATATCATCAAGACATTAAGGCGAATGAATATATCACAGCGCAAAGTCCTATCACCAATCTTTTCAGACCAAAAGCTTCCAAAATACATAGCATGTACATTTGCATCTTTTGCACATCCGCCAGATAGCACCACTGTGGTTGTTGCTGATTTTGTTGCATAGTTGCGGTTGTTTGGAGCAGAGCATTCATCATCAATTGTTTGTCTGAACAGATCAATCAAAAAATGGTGCTATGTTGTAAAAAAATTCAAAACCCAATATTCTCCAAAAACTTTTTTAAAGTTTGCTAATGAAATGTATAAAGGACATTTGTACAAAATTTTATGTTCTATTATCTGGTATCTTTATTTTTCGAAATGTGAATAAAAAGTTCGGACTTTTTTGGAAGTAAAATATTTCACGAAAAAGTCGAACTTTTGTCCAAATTTTGAAAATGAAGATAGATAATAAAATTCTGCAAAATTATGTTGCTGGAAGGTTTGGCCTAACAAACTTAAAAGAAAAGTTTTTGGAGAGCCTTTTTTGATTTTTATATAAACGCCCAATTTTATATATTTTTTTTGTAACGACCCAGCACCCAAAAACCAGCATTACATATTCCAGTTGAATTTGTCATTAATGAACCATCATTTTTGGGTATTTCGAAGCTATTGATCAGAATATTTTGAGTAAATTTATAAATGGTGCTTATTCCTGAAAAGATTTAAAAAGATGCAACGATCGACGATTTCAGGTTTTTTTCGAACAAATTTTTAATTTTTCAACTAAAAAACCACCAACTCTGAGATTTTGTATTTTACCAATTTGGTTGAAACTCGGCAATTCATGTGTATGATTTGGTTCCATTATCATTTCATTACCAATTTGGTTGATTTGAATTGGTTCCATTACCATTTCATTTGTTCGATTTGCCATATTGTTTTGTCTCAACTCCTTAAGTTGACGGCGTCGAGTTCTGTTATGACAGGCCATAAACTTCCGACGTTCGCTGACCTCATAACACCTGAAATATCATCTTTATAACATGAAATTCGCTTTATATCTACCATAGGGCTTTACATTTTTTTCTGTTCAGATATCTGAGTTTTCTGAAAAAAAAACAGTGGAAATTACGGAGGGGGGGGGGGGGGGAAGGGAAAAATCTACCTAAAATTTATATTTTAAATTTATTTATTTATTTTTGTTTTTTTTAAAGGTTATTGTGTATTTGGCGAAAGGAATTGATTAGATGAAACCCAAATAACAATATCGAATCAGTAAAAATAATGTTTATTGTCGAAGTTAATAATGTTGCGGAGAGAAGAAAAGTACGAATAGGAATGAACTGGGGCCTATTTCAATTAACATCGAGTTCTCGACTCGACGTCGAGTCGAGTGAGGACATCGAGTAAATCAATTCTGTTTCAATTAAAAATCGAGTAAAACGCTCGACGTCGAGTAAATTCGTCGAGTTTTTGTTTCAATTAACACTCGACTCGACATCGCGTCGAGAAGTCGAGTAATCGAGTAAACACGCCCCTTTTTTACTCGACGTCGAGCATTCCTTTTTCAATTGAACTCGATGTCGAGTCGAATACTCGACGAAAACAGCCAAAAATCAGTACGTGGTCATGACCATCGACGACCACCGACAAAATCACGTCGAGTAAAAAGTTGGTCCCGGAAAACTTCTCCGTTTTTGAGAATTAAATATGGGTCATATTACAAAAAATATAGAATGAATTGTGCTCTATCTTGTGCTCTATCTAACCACATAAAAATCATTTCCAAATATTGATTGAAGCAAATTTTATTCACGTTAAATATTATGCTATTTTTCCTGTATCAGTTGCAATTTAGCCTTCTTTATCTCCAAATCCAATTCAGAACCAGATGATTCTGCAGAAGAATCACGGCTTTTCTGCATTAATTAAATTTTATATAAAATTTTTTTATATATTATTACTTTGCCTCCAAATCCATAACGTGGAGTTGCAAAGACCGAACGACGGCTGGTACTACTACTTGTGCCAATCAGCTTTATCTCGGGTTCCCCCGGTTCCCCCTCCCCCGGTTCCTTGTCTTGCTTCTTCAAATTTTCTTCATCCTGTTCAGTGTCTTCAACCTCCAATCCACTTGCGACCGCGGACTTTTTCCCGATAATATCAAGTACGATATTATCGACCTTGGGAAGGAGTCGTGACTTTGTACTATGTTTATCCGAGACTATACTTACCCGATTAAACTTGACTGCTCCCTCTCCGCTGCGCGATGCTATGTCCCATTTCTTGAGTGCGTCCCTGCGCGCAGAGCCCCACACCTGATCCCGAACATACTGCCAGTTTTTGTTGGCTAATCCTTCATAACGACCCGCCACGGCATCACGGCGGATACTCTCCCAAGCATCCTCCTTATCCTTGCGCGTCAGAGTGTTGCTGTACGCCGAAAATAGCACATCTTTTTTGCCGGAAACGAGTTGAACGACGAGAAGGCGCTGGTTCAAATCAGTCATTATTTATTGAGCGTTAAAAAGTCTAAAAAGTCAATTGTTCTATAAATAATTTATAAAATTTGGTCCTTTTTGATATCTGTGAGGACTATCTTCAGTGATGAAATAGGTATCTGTCAGGGATGAAGAAAGCTCTACAAAGTGAGGAGACGACACACAAAACAAACCCTTTGGGGTCATCCCAAAGCGGTGGAGCGAAGAGAAAAACACTATCGATTTGACTAGGGCCAATCTCTAGCTCAGCGCAGATGAATCACCATTGGAAGGATTATCGGCCAAATTCACGGGTCAAAAAGAGAATTTATTTGATTATTATAGTTCAATATATATTATTGTATCTTACTTTTTATTCAACTTTATAATTCAATTTTTATAATTTATTATGTCGTCATTTTTATTGGTTATTGTTTGGTTACTGTATCCAATCTTATTGGTCATGATGGATTGACAATTGTTCCCCATATACACATGAATAGTTGATAAGGGATTACGGTATTATTACTTTGGCTCGACGTCTAGTCGAGGAAATCTAATTGAAACAGAAATACGTCGATTACTCGACTCATCATCGAGTATTTACTCGATGAGGGTCAACACCACTCGATTGCTCGATTTCTCGACTCGATGTCGATTACTCGACGAATTTTATAAAAATCGAGTAAAAAAGTCGATTACTCGACTCGACGTCGAGAACTCGATGTTAATTGAAATAGGCCCCTGAAGGAAGGCGATTTTGGGAGGGAATGAAAAGGAATGACAGAAGAAAAACAACGATATATAGGGAGAGAGATGAGGAAATGCCAATATAGTATGAAAGGTGTGCCGACATTTGCCGCCCCGACACGCGGCCCATTCGCTATAAGTCGGTTCAAATGGAAGCTAGAAAAAGGAGTATGGTGTCAAAAAATAGAGCAAAAAATTACTTACAAAATGAGCCAAAGCCCACCCAAATTGGTCCACTGCGAAAAAAAAGTTATGGCCAAAATACCGTAGATTTGGCCATAACTTTATTCACAGTAGCCCAATTCGAGAGTACTTGGACTCAATTTTTAGCTAATTATTTGCTCTATTTTTTGCCATCAAATCCATTTCTCTAGGTTTGTTTTTAACTAATTTATAGAGAGCCGCAAATGTCGGGGCCGCAAATGTCGTAAAACCGTATGAAACGCAAAGTATGAAACGCAAAATATTTTTTTTGAAACTTCTGTAAGTCCAAATGACTCATAAACTTTTTTAACTGGAAAGGGTTTGTTTCATCTGAAATATTTTAACCTGAACTCAATTTTTCTCAGTTCTGAGACCATTAGAATTATTTTTTTAAAAAAAGGAATCAAAAGCTATCGATTTTTTAATTCGGAAGTGCTAGGCTAAAATTTAAGGTCACAATTTGAAATTTTGGTAGGAGATTAAAGATAAAAAGGGTAGGAAATTTTCCATATTACATACTCCTTTTCTTACTAAGGATCCTCTGAAACAGAAACACATGGTACATGATATTTGGACAAGATCATCAGGGCTACTATCTTTTCGCGTAATTTGAAGTCTAACGGATTTGAAATTATTTATGTAAAATTTCTAATCGAATCCAGTAAACGGAACTCGAAAATGCGCAATTATTTTTGAAAATTTAACAATGATAAACAGGGTCCGGATTTATATGCGCAAAAATTTTCAAAATATGCGCATAAAATATTCACGGAAAAATGCCAAAATATGCGCAAGATATGCTCAAAATTTCCAAAATATGTGTAAAATATGCAAAAAAAAATTGACTAAAATGACCTAAAAATGCAAAATTTTTGCTCAAAAATCGTAATATAATATTTTTTAAAGCGAATTTAAGCATATTTAAGCCATTTTTAAGTTAAAATTAACCATACCTTTTTTTGCATTTTTGGCCTTTTCATGCCTTTTTGGAGATTTTTCAAAAAAATGTGTTTTCTTAAGAAATATGGTCATTTTTCTTTGAAAATTATAAAAGTTAAAAGTTTAACCATTCTGGAATTTTTCAAAATTGCCAAAAAATTGAAAAATGTTCGAAAAATTTCAAAAAATGCAAAAAAATTCTCAAAATATGCAAAAATTTCTCAAAAAATGCCAAAAATATGCGAAATCAAAAAGTCGAAAATATGCAAAAATATGCAGTTAGAAATCCATGCTAGAGCGTTCAAACCATGCTAAAAACATGTTTTACGTGATTTTCAGGTTGTTCTGAGCCAGCAAAAAAATATGCATTTGCATATAAATCCGGACCCTGATGATAAATTGCTTTACTAAATCATGAGCTTAATGTTTAGCAATTTAATGTATTTTATTAAGAAGAAGTATGAATATTTTAACCATCTAATTTAAGGTAACCTTTAATGGAATAGAAAAAATATATACAATTAGATTAAAAATAAAAGTTTGTTCTTATTAGATCATGATCCATATTTTGTCAGTTCACATGTTCTATATGCACTCTTTCTGCTTACCTTCACGCATTCACAATTTTCGTAAGGACATTGATTTTTGTGCCCCTTCAAACGCATATGGACCCCATGTTCTCTGCACTTTTGACACTTCGGAATGCTCTCTGAAAAAACATCAAATACTTTAATACTTACTTTTTAGCTTTAGAAAAACTTGGTCTTGAAGTAGTGAACATTAGGTCAGATTTTGCAAATTTTAATGTAGATTTTCAAAATAGAAGGCCAAAGATTTGATATACTTTATTGATCCTCTCATTTTTGGCTCCAAAAAATTCTAAGAAAAATTCTAGGAATCGAAAATTTTGAGACCTGGAGCCATGATTAGGAACGAAGCAAAAAGATTTTACGCTGGGGCCTGATTAGTAGCCTTTGTTTCGAATTTTGCTAATTTCGAGTCTTGCCCATCCCTACCCGCCCAGGATGGGCCAGAAATTGGTTGGGAAGAGAGAACTAATGACAGTCGGATGGTCTTTGGTCTACTTTCTTTTCTTAAAGGCAATCAGGGACCAATGGGGAAGGGACACGTCGGTGAATGGCAGGGATCCCGTGCCTAGGGTCAGGATGAAGAGCGGGAATCATTCGTTTTTGGAATAATTTTTGGCTTTTAAATGTGCAAATTTTTGTCAAAATTCCTTTTTTAGCAAAGTGAGTGGGATGTGAAAGGCAAATTACCTTTCTGAATACATTGAGGCTTTTGATTTAAAAAAAATCCTCAAATGATGTCAGTAAAAAAGGAATGATGTCAGCTAAAAGAATTAGAAATTTATTTAAAACAAAAAATTTATTGGGATGCTTCTCAGCTACTCATACCTCATACAAATGCAGTTCCTTTAATTGCCGAAAATAATATCATAAAATTCCTTCATCATGAATAAATATACATAAAATTTATAAAATTGTTAATAATTATTTGTATTATTAGTAGGCAAATTATGTGTTTATCAATAGGCGTGTTTTAATAATTGTATTGCTTCTTTGTAAAAAATTTAACTAGATAATTTTAGTATATGATTTTTCCTTTTCGATTATTTAATCAAAACCACGTAAAAAATTAAAATCAAAACTCAAAATGAGAAAAAAAACGATACTAATTACAGAATGACTAAAGGTGAAGAATAGAAAAATAATAATATATTAAAAATTATTGCAACTTGCAGATATTTGGCGCTACTCTGCGTTCCGGGAGGGTAGCGCAAAAAAGATTTTAATGTTATTCACTGCAGTAGACTTGGGTTTTCTCAAAACCTTTGCCAATATATACATTCGATACTTAGAGTGTATCATTTTTTTCCTCACATAAAATGCACAAAACACATCGATCTTTATAAGTCGGATGAGTGTGGAAAGGGACTACAAATTATTTACTATTTTCTAGTTTAGGGTTTCAAACCTGCTTCAAAGACCTTGAATAGTTGATTGACTTCACAAAATGGCTGACCGGATTAGTCTCAATATATGATGTAGAGCGATCTTTTTCGGTTTATTCATTAGATTTAACAGAGAAAAGCTCGAAATGTATTCCAATTAATATTTTTATTAATCACACTATTATAAAATCATTTTGTTAACTTTAATCGTATTTTAAACTTGGGCCATTATTCCCATGCTGAGTCGTCTCAGCCAAAAATACCAAATAAATTATATAGGAAGCTCTTTTTTATATTTTTCAACAATAAATATGAAGGCCTGATTTTCCGTTTTAAAGTGCAATTTTTCTTTTATCGAATTCTATTATCGAAGCGAGTGTCTTACTTAGGGTTAAACTAAGTTCTGACCCCCTGTCATTGGACCATTTTTAAAAATTCATAACTTTGGTATTTTGCCACCAATTCTCTTGCACTCTTTTTTATATTGTAGAATAAATTGTTCTTTATCATTTTTACAAGAAAAATTAATTCTAATCCATTATTTAGAAAAGTTATGATTTTTTATTTAAATAGACCCAAAATTGGCAGTCTACCATATTTCTTCTATAGTCTCTATATGACATATTCCATAAAGATAGAAACCAAATAAGTTAGGAAAAAAATAGACAAAAGGACCCCCTTTTATTGCACAAAAAGAAAATTTTCAGAAAATGTAATAAAGCTGTTAGGGATTAAGAGATAATTGGTTGCTAACCAATTACAATTCCAAACAATTGAATAAAAATATTTATTTCACAATAACAGTCAATTGTAGGATCAATTGAGGGATAGGAAAATATATGAATGAATTATGGGAATGAATTGGGAAAGTGGAAATAGATAGAACGGGGAAAGCGTGGGGATAAATTGTCACAAAGTTTGAAAAGTCTTTTTCGCGCTTTCGCCCGAACACCTCCCCTTTAAGAGAGTTCCTTGGCCATGATCCATCAGTGTCGCTTCCTAAAGGGCTCAGGGGAAAACCTATCCGGGGGCCGGCGATTCCGCTGCGGGTTTCGGCGCAAGATCGGAGATGGGGGACGAATAGGCGAACGGTTTTCCACCGCTCGTTCGGGAGAACGGTTTTCCACCGTAAGTCCCGGTTGTTTTTCCGCTTCTCCGTGGGCCACGGGATCGGGTGCCATCTCCTCGATCAGATCCTGCTCACGCTCTGCGATCAGAAGCGGCGGCAAGTTGAAGACTTCGTTGAGGATGGCCAACGGCACGTCGTCCTTGTCTTGCATTTTCCGAATCCTCAACTGGTTGGCGTGGTATCGGCTGGTGGTCCCATCCGGAAGCAGCACATCGAAGATGACTCCAGTGCATTTGGTGATCCGTCCGGCCTTCCAATTCTGCGACAATCGGTGGCGAGCGAACACCTTGTCATCCACATGGAATGTACGGGGTTTCGTGCCAAACCGTTTGTTGAATTGCCGCTCCATTTCCTCGTCTCGTTCCGATGGGATGGGCGGTGGAGGCATCAGCAGGTCCAAAGTTGTGCGCGGTCGGCGTCCAATGAATGCTTCGGCTGGGCATTTTCCATTCAGCGCATCATTTGGTGTCGTCCGATATGTAGTCAGGAAAGTTTCAATCACTCGCTGATCGGCTGTTCCCTCCCCTTTTAATTTCCTGAATGCCCGCTTGAATGTGTCCACAAATCTTTCAGCTTGCCCATTCGACATCGGGTTGTACGGGGCTGAGAAGAAATGTTTGATGCCATTTTGGGCCGTGAATCGTGAAAATTCGTTGCTGGCGAACTGTGTCCCATTGTCCGTTACCAGAACTTCTGGGATGCCATGTCGTGTGAACAAGTAACGCAGTTTGTCGATAGTCGCAGCTGAGGACTTTGTTCTCATCTCGAAAACCTCTGGATACTTCGAATGGGCATCCACGATGATGAGGAACTCTTTTCCGAAGAATGGTCCGGCGAAATCCATGTGCACTCTCTGCCATGGTGCTGCTGCTTTCGGCCAGGAATGAAGTGAAGTCTTCCCCGGCGCACGTTCCACTTGCTGGCAGGAGTCACAGGTTCGCACAAAATCCTCAATTTGCGCGTCAATTTTTGGCCAATACACGAATTGTCGGGCCAACTGCTTCATTCGCTTCATGCCCGGATGGCCTTTGTGAAGCAGTTTCAGCACCTTTGATTGAAGCATTTCGGGAATGACCACTCTTTCAGCGTACATCAATGTGCCGTTGATGATGGACAATTCCTCTTTGCGCCGATGGAATTCCTGGATTCGTCCGTCTTCCTCAGAAATGCGCTTCTGCAAGGGCCAGCCATCCCTGATGAACCCAATCACTCGACTAAGAACGGGGTCCTTGCCCGTCTCAGTGGTCAGATCTTGAAATGTGATGGGCAGGAAATTGACTGCCTGATTCAAATTGTCGCTCAACTCTCCTTCGGCATCGATGCTGGCGATGACTCGTTCGTTATCGTCGTCCTTAACTCGCGCGATCATGCGTGACAACGCGTCAGCTTGACCAAAATCCTTGGTGTTGACGTACTTGATGTCGAAATCATAGGCCAGAAGCATCAATGACCATCGGAGCAGGCGGTTTGCACTGCACTGGCGGATGCCTTTCTTACTCCCGAAGATAGCCAAAAGAGGTTGGTGGTCCGTGAGGAGGGTGAAGTGCCGTCCATAGATCATCTTGTGGAATTTCTGGACTGCAAAGATGAGTCCCAATGCCTCTTTCTCGATTTGTGAATAATTCTTTTGAGCAGGAGTTAGTGCAGATGAAGCATGCGCAACGGCTTTCACTGAGCCGTCCGGGAAACGGTGCGAGATCACAGCGCCAATTCCACTTTCTGAGGCATCCGCTGCGACAATGATGTCCATTTCTGGATCGTAGTGCGTCAGCAGCAGATCAGATTTCAGTGTTTGTATGATGCGGAGGAATGCCTCGTTGCATTTCTCATCCCAGTTCCAATGTGCTTCCTTTTTGAGCAGATCGTCCAGCGGCTTCCTGATGAACCGCATATTCCGCACAAAATGCTGGTAATGGTTGACCATGCCCAGGAACGATCGCAATGTCGGAACATCCGTTGGTGGCGGCATGTCAGCTATCGCTCTGATCTTTTCCGGATCCGG
>LDKF01000447.1:113145-141363 GCA_001026735.1 Rotylenchulus reniformis
CCGGTCGGCGGCCATTACTGTCAATGATCACGCCCAGATATCTGATCTGTTCCTGGAAGAATGAGCATTTCTCCAGTTTGACCCGGAATCCGAAGTTTTTGATCCGCCCGAACACTTCCTTCAAGTTGCTTTTGTGCTCTTCGACCGTTTTTCCGACAACAATGATGTCGTCCAGGTATGCACAAGCAAATGAGAGGCCGGCCAGCATCGTGTCCATTATCGCTTGGAAGATCGCTGGTGCCGTCTTTACCCCGAATGGAAGTCGGCGGAATTCAAAGATCCCCTTATGGGTGGCGATGCAGCAAAGCCTTTTTGATTCTTCATCCAGCTCCACTTGCAGGTATGCATCCCGAAGATCGATCTGCGTGAAATATTTGCCTCCATTGAGTGTGGCAAAGATGTCTTCCGGGAGCGGGAGTGGATGTTTGTTTGGCAAAAGTGCCTCATTCAAGCCAGTGGAGTAGTCGCAGCACACACGTGCGGATCCATTGGACTTCTTCACAACCACAATCGGTGCAGTCCATTCCGCGTGCTCGACACTTTTGATGACTCCCATTGCTTTCATTCGCTCGAGCTCTGCCTCCACAACTGGCTTCACGTTGTACGGGACAGGTCTGGCTCGGCGGAACACGGGAGTTGCATCTGGTTTGACTGACAGATGTGCTTTGGTCTTGGTACAAAGTCCGAGTTCATCTGTGAACACAACCGCGAAGGATTCTTGGAGAGAAGAAACAAATTCAGAAATTTCGGCTTTCTCTTCCTTCCGGCCGGACTGCGAAGTTGCGACCTTAGCCTTGGCCCGTGGCTCTTGGCTGCACAAATTTATGGGCTTTCCTTGAAGTCGCTCTTTGATTTGATCGAGAAGCCCAAAAGCGTCCATTGTCTGCACACTGAGCAGATTCAGCGATCCCCGCTTGGCCACAAAGAACTCTTGTTCCGTCGAATTTCCTTGAAATTCGAATGTGCCATTGCCTTTTCCAATGAAGGCGCGCTGGGAACCGTCATACAATTTCGCTCGCTCACTGCATTTTCTGATCGCCGGTGACCCAATGGATTCAAATGTTTCCTCGTCGATCACATTAACTTCGGCCCCACAGTCGAGCACGAAATGGACTGGCTTCTCACACAAGAGCACTTCAATGCGCAGAAGAGATGATGCATTTATCTCCTTCATTGCTGCGGTGGTGACATGCACAAGACCCAGATGCTTCTTGGCTTCTTTCCCCATTGGTCCCTTGGTGTGATTTCGCTTCCACTCCTGGACCTTTTCACACTGGCTTTGGAGATGGCCCTTCTGATTGCACTTCCGACATTCGCTAGTTCGGTGGCTGCAATCCTTGGCCCAATGCGCTTTTCCGCATCGCCAGCAAGGTCTCGCGGGCACCTGTGGACTGGGCTTTGATTCGTGCTTTCCTTTTCCTCTATCGTCTCCATTTTCCTTCCCCTTCTTGAATGCATTTACGCTTTTGACTGAGGATGACTCGACCAATCTGGACTCCGACACAGTCGACATGAAAGTGATGCAATCTTCCACCACTTCGTCGTATTTGACCCTATCACCATCTTGGGTGAGTTTGGTGAGGATGCGCTGTCGAAGAGTCGCGTCCCGTGGTGACTTAAGGGCAGTGAGGAGCATCAAGCAATTGAATTGTTGCTCCTTTATTTGCGAAAACTGGAAATCGCGCAATAATTTCTTGTGCCGGTTCACAAATTGACGAAAATCCTCATTTTCGTGTCGGCTTGCTTTTAGGCACTCGTAGCGGTCAACGAAGATGGATTGCGGTCGGGCGAACAGCTTTTCCAGGTTTGTAACCGTTTCGTCGAAATTGAAGTCGGTGACTTTGCGGGGTAGACAAAACCTGGTGTACTCGCTGAAAGCTGCTTCCGACAGCTTGTTCATCAGCGCCTTGACCTTCAGGTCGCTGGACAAGCTCGGTGCTGCGCAATCGATGGCGAACTTGAACCGCTCAATCCATTCGCTGACGCGACTTTTGTCATCGCTCGGTTCGAATGGGAGAATGTCCGGTAGAGGTGGGACGATGGGAGGAGGTGCATGGCCGATGGCTGCTGTGGATGTTCCTCCACCAGTGGTGGTTTCACTTTGGTTCTGGATCAGCTTGGCCATCATCGCCATCAGCTCCTTCATCGTGACCTCTTGTCCGGCCATTTGGATATGTTGCTGCTTGGCTGCTCGGCGGATGTGAAATTGACGAGCTCTGCACGCGCTACAAGCTTGTGCAAAGCGAAGGATGAGCTCGAGCTAGCACCAAGCTAGACAACAACCAACACCAAGTTGGCGCGAGCGACGAAGTGGTTGGATGGTAGACTAACAAGGACTCGCCTAGAGTGCTTGTTAGACAGCTCCCTCTGACAATTATCGCCTAGATAATTGCCAGGAATGAAGATTGACACGGCTACCTCTGACAAATATCGCCTAGATACTTGTCAGGAATTTGAAGAAAAAAAATGCAGAGCCGAACTCGAGTCGAAAATTTCCTGTCGGTGGGGAAAATTCGAATTTTTTTTACCGATTTCCGATTGTCGGGATTTCAGCGCCTGAATTCCTGTCGAATTTTTTGGGCGTCGCCAAATATGTTAGGGATTAAGAGATAATTGGTTGCTAACCAATTACAATTCCAAACAATTGAATAAAAATATTTATTTCACAATAACAGTCAATTGTAGGATCAATTGAGGGATAGGAAAATATATGAATGAATTATGGGAATGAATTGGGAAAGTGGAAATAGATAGAACGGGGAAAGCGTGGGGATAAATTGTCACAAAGTTTGAAAAGTCTTTTTCGCGCTTTCGCCCGAACAAAAGCATAATATGAGGTAGCCAAAACTCCACAAAATTTAGGGCAATTTCTGGGGTCAAAATGAGAATCTCAGCTGTGAGATGTTTTCAAATACCAAAATCATTATTATTCATTATTATGGTGTTCTATTAAGTAGAATATTTCAAAAATTCAATCCTTTTAACTTGTTTTTGTCATTTTCACTAAGGAATGCTTTTTTGGAGGGTTAGTTCAAAATCAATGTTTCAAAAAAATCTACCATTAAAATTTGAATAGAAGTTTTCGGAAGCTCATTTTTTTACCCAGAATTTACAGAAAATTGTGCTCTATCATAATAGCTTTTGAATTACTTCTCTAGCTCATTTCATTGACGAGAAAAACTTGTCCTAATTTAACCATGTCTATAATGACCTCTGTTAACGTTTTGCTTCAAAAGTTGCCAAAATTTAATCAAGGAGCTTTGATTTTTTCTTAAAAAATATTTTAACGAAAACAGTGAATGGGGGTCAGAACTTAGTTTACACCCTAAGTGAATTTCTGCATTTCATACAGAGAGAAAAATAAGATGGCTTAAAAAATTGAATTTTATATCGAGATATAAGTGTACTATCTTTATTCTACCCAATTATGTATAATCTTTAAGTTATTTTGCTTCTGTAAAATATCATAAAACTTTAGTGATAAAAACGAAAAATTTGTATTTGCATCGGTGCTGGGACTTAAAAAAACCGCCAAATGCTGTAGTCTGGCCTAAAACTTTTTTGTTAGACTTGTTAGATAAAAAGTATAAGAGGCAAAATTGTTCAGAATTTTATGCTGATTCGACTGAAATAAAAAATTTTCCGGAATTCTAACAAAAAGTTCGAAATTTTCCCTAAATACCGAAAAATACGGTTTTAGAGGATATTTCGAACTTTTTGGCCGAATTTCGAAAAAATAAACCATTCGAATCAGCATAAAATTCTGTACAACTTGCCTTTTATACTTTTTGTCTAACAAGTCTAACAAAAGTTTTAGGCCAGACTATAACTCGTGGCAGTTTTTTAACGTCCCAGCACCCTAAAATCGTTTGATCTAAAGTGCAGAAATGGATATCGCGCATGTATACCACGACGGTGCTGATCGTTTAATTTTAATCCAAAAGTGCAAGAATAGGCGTTTGATCCGAAAGTGTAAAAATAGATATCTTATATATCTATACTACAAAACGCCTAAAATTCCAAAAAATACAAAAATAGGCTAAATGTAGCAAATCTAAAATATCAAATTAAAATTTATATGAACATTTTAAGTAAAATTTTTAGAAGAATAGGGGAGTGGAAGGATAATCGGCACAAAATTTGCGAAGGTGGTAGAAAAAATTTCCCAAAATGAATAAAGAAATACAGATTGTTGTAACGGGATTTGGGCCTGCTTTAAAAATTTTCGGCATCCGATTGTCTTGTTAATATTGATTTTTGGTTACAATGAATTCATATTAAAAAATTTTTGCTTGTGATGGTCTGTTAAAAGGGAGAGATATCCAGGTCGTTTCATAATTGTTCGCTTTTTTATTTAACAATCCAAATCTTTAATAAAAACGCGTAATTAACTAAAGTCCTCTCCCTAAAGTCCCTAAGTCCTCTCTGTGCAATTAGTCCCTTCCCTGTATTAGACCCCCCTCTGAAGAGGGATTGAAAAATAAATCCTCCCCCTGCATTAGGACCCTCAGGGGTCCTATAATTTTTCCACTTCAGATTTTCCTCTCCAGATGAAGAAAAAAAGGAATATAGAGGAGAAAATTTCACTCTTTTGATAATTTTAATGAAATTGGAAAATTTTTTGCTTTTTATGAAGAAATAACCCTAGTAAAAAATTTGACTAGCTTTTAACATTTACCGTCGACTTCATCATTCAAAAAAGAAATAGGTTCCCCCCTTCACGGCTGAGGTTGAAAAATAAATCCTCTCCCTGCAATTAGTCCCCTCCCTGTAATAGACCCCCCTCTGAGAAGAGGTTGAAAAATAAATCCCCCGGGGTCCTAATATAGTAAATACGGTAAGTTTTATAAATATATACTCCTGATTGTTTGCTACCAATCCATACCATATTGGTGTGCGTAACTATTTTTAACAAAAGTAATACTATAAAATATGTTCAAACAGGAAAATATGCCAGATAACCAGAGAAACTATTTTGCTAAAAGTAGCTACAAAAAAGATTTTAGCTAATTTTAAATGATTCATTAAAAAGTGGCCAAAATATCGTATTTTTTCAAAGTTCGGTTAAAGTGAAGGTATTTTAGTCATTATTTAATTTTATAGTGGACCAATTAAACTGGCTTTCGATAGTAAATTTTCTGCTCTATTTTTGAGATGCTTGCGCGAAACTTAAAAAAGGCAAATCCCATTTAATGCAAATGTTGGTGCTAGACACTAGGAAAACCCACATTTTTTAACATTTTTGAAAATTTTTTAACTTTTTGTTCGAAGTTCGAATAATTAAAAAAATACCAGAAAAGGTATTTGTCTTTATCTGGTTTTGGGTCTTCTTTTTGACCCACAAAATTTTTAATTTTTTTGAATCCGATTTTGACTGTCCAAATTGACTTAATGCGTCATCTGACACCACTTTTTGACGCTGACGTATTTTTTTGAAAAATCATCTAAAAACGATTATCTAGGTATTTTTTGATGCTTTATCCGATTCTTTTTGAATATTATAAGGCGGAAACTCGTCTGTGCATATTATAGTGCTGCTCGAGACCAAAATTTTCCGAGACTCGAGACCGAGACCGATATTTTGCCCCGAGACCCGAGACTTTTTAAACTTTTTGCAAAAATTCGCTAAAAAATCTAATTATTTTTAGCAACTAGGTATATTTTTTATCAATTATTTTTAGGATTTAACAATTATTTTGGCATTTTCGTAAAATTTTCTTTAAAAATTGGAAAGTGGGAAATTTTTCCACATTCTTTTACAAAATTTTTAACTTGTTAAATCAGAGTAAGGATCACACTTTAATCATTAGAGAACCTTGCCACCTGAATAACTTCAAGTCCCTGGCCTATAGAGCATACCTTAAGCTTCCTTTTCGACCTTTCCTAACTTAGTTCGTATGGGGTCCCCGAAATTGAGGGGGGCTTCATCCTGCTGGGGGAGGGGAGGGAGGGTGGGAGGAGGGCGCGTAACTGACCGACACCCAACTGACCGACAAATCAGGACCGTAACCAAAAACTTTTTTGAAGATTACTAGGCCAAAACTTTAATGGCTAATATTTACAGAATTTTATGCTCTATTTTTTAGCATTTTTGGTTTTTGGGTTTTCCAGAAAATTTTTGAAATTTTTCGATTTTTTTCGAAAAATGCAAAAAATCGGTGCTTTTTCAAAAAATTTCAAAAATTTCTAGAGAAACCTTAAAAACCAAAAATGCTAAGAAATAGAGCATAAGATTCTGCATATATTAGCTTTTTAAAGTTTTGGCCTAGCAATCTTCAAAAAAAAAGTTTTTTTGATTAGGCCTTCTGATTTGTCGGTCAGTTGGGTGTCAGTCAACTGCGAAGACCCAGGGAGGAGGGACTTTTCCTTCAATTGGGGCGAGAGTAGCGCTTAAAAGGGGGTCAGGTCAATAGAACCAACGCTCACTAGAACCCAGTTCACTAGAACCCAGTTCATTAGAAGCCAAAGCCGAAAATGTTCATTAGAACCCAAAGTCAAATATGTTCATTAGAACCCAGTTCACTAGAACCCAGTTCATTAGAACCCAAAGCCGAAAATGTTCAGAACCCAAAGTCAAAAATATTCATTCGAACCCAAATTTTCAAAATCCGTAATTTTATTGTAATTTTTTCACAGGCCTCGGATTTTCAACAAAAAGACAATCGACAATGATAAGTACGTGATGCGATGACAAGTATAACTGCAAGTACGTGATGCGATGACAAGTATAACTGCAAGTACGTGATGCGATGACAGGTATAACTGCAAGTACGTGATGCGTTCTACTTGCTTTTACACGTGCTAATCCACGTACCAGTTTTTCACGTGTTTTTTTGGAAATTCCGAGAAATATGAGAAGTGTTTTTTATAAAAAAAATTGGGTTCTATTGAGCATTTTTGGTTTTGGGTTCTAATGAACTTTTATAGTGTTGGGTTCTAATGAACTGGGTTCTAATGAAGATATCTGGCTTTAAGTTCTAATGTACTTTTATAGTGTTGGGTTCTAATGAACTGGGTTCTAATGAAGATATCTGGCTTTGGGTTCTAATGAACATTTTTGGCTTTGGGTTCTAATGAACTGGGTTCTAGTGAGGTGTAGCCCTTAAAAGCAATATTTTAGAGAAATTTACTGTATAAAGGGTGTGCCGGCGATCCCGATAGGAGCCGCCGGGGAAAATTTTTGAAAATTTAAAGCCTTCTCTGAAAAATTTTCATATATAAAATATCAAAATTTAAAACAAATTATAAAAATATGTATTTTTTCTATTCAAAAATCCCAGAATATCCAGTGTAAAAAAGTCTCGTTTTCCGAGACTCAAAGCCCGAGACCGAGAGTCTCGAGCAGCACTAGCATATTATTGTATTTGAATAGGAATGCCGCATTACAAAATTCAAAATGGATAAATTTACGGATGGCGTCAAATGACGCATCAAATCGGATTCATAATAGTTGGCCATTGCAATGTCATCATCGTCAACAATGTCGCAGTTCTCCTCCAACTCATCGCCGCCTAACTCATCACTAGGAATGGGAGTAAAATATGGACTAAAATTGACTGATTATTAAAAAAAGCAAATTTGCTAAGAATTTCTTTTATCGATCCATTTTCCTAATTTCTAGTGTAAGTAAATGTGATTTTCTATTGTGAGAGAACAGATTTGTAAATTAAGAAAGAGCGTTTAACATCAGCAGAAGAAGTGAGGAGAGATATTTGTAGAATGGGACTAATTTGGAGGTATAGGAGGTATATAGCAATTGATACGAACAAAACCAACGGAAAATGTTTCGAGAAGCAGTGTTAAGTTGCTAGGTTGATTGACAAAGTGTTGGGTTCTTAAAGATCATTGGCTCTAAACTAATTACAAGCTCAAAACAATTAATAATATATATATTAATTTTTACTTAATAACATGAACAATTGAGGGGTGAAATATCGGATTACACCAGAACTAAATGTAATGAAAGGAAAAAGGAATTATGGAAAAACCCGTCACATTTGAATCCCTTACTGGCTCGCTTCCGCCCAACAAAAAAAAGAATCCAATTAGGATTTTTCTAAATCAATATAGGCGTATGCATAAAATAACAGATTTGAAATACCTGGAAATAAAAAATGATAAAAAGTCACTCTGATTTGTGAGTAAAGGTCCACAGTTACATGAAATAATCAACTAGTTAGTTAAAGCTATATACAATTTGTCGCATATTCTCGTGCTGAAAAAGGTCCAAAGTGAGCGTTAAATAAAAGCCAAAGGCCAATATGTCCATGAAATTTAAACCAAAATCAGCTCATTAGACCTAAATTATAAGAGGCAACGTTATGTGGAATTAATATCTAAATTGGATCTGATAGAGCCAACATAGAGCCGACGTAGCTAAAGCTAAAGCCAAATTAATACTGCAACAATGGGCAATTTTCTCAATAATTTTTAGTTAGCAGTTTGCCAAAAATTCAAATTAAAAATATAATATTGTTTTTTATATCTTGCACATCTGAATTCAAACAAAACGTTCGAAAAATTATCATCTTTCCTTGGTCTTGATCCAATTTTCGTATTATTCATTGGTCTTGGTCTCATTTCGAGCTTTTGCCGTCGTGTTTGTCTCATTTCCGATCTTTTCCATATCGTTGGCTTCAATTTCCGCTTCTTCCGTGGTACTAACTTCATTTTCTGCTTCTTCCGTGTTCTTGGTCTCATTTTGGGCCTTTTCTGTGGTGGTGGCTGCGTTTTCCGCTTCTCCAATCACTTCTTTCGTGGTATTAACTTCATTTTCCGCTTCTTCCACGCTGTCGACCTCATCTCCGTCTTGTTCAATGGTCTTGGTATCATTTCGGGCTTTTGCCGTAGTGTTTGTCTCATTTCCGGCTTCTTCCATGGTGTTGTCTTCATCTCCGTCTTCCACGGTCTTGGTCTCATTTCGGGCCCTTTCCATATCGTTGGCTTCGTTTTCCGCTTCTTCAATGGTATCGACATCATCTCCGTCCTTTTCCATTGTTTTTATCTCATTTCGGTATTTTTCCGTGGTGTTGGCTTCGTTTTCCACTTCTTTGATGGTGTTGGGTTCATTTTCCGCTTCTTCCGTGCTGTTAACTTCATTTCTTGCTTCATCCATGGTGTTGTTCTCATATCCGCCTCCTTCCGTGGTCTTGGTACCATTTCGGGCTTTTCCCGTGGTGTTGGTCTCATGTTCATCATGTTCCATGGTTGCATTATCAGCCAACTGTATTTAATATCAGGAATGATTTCCATCACAAAAAATTGTAACTCAAATAACCCGAAAGAGAAAAACCAAAAATTGTCTTTTCAAAAAATCCAATAAATTTTTTTTTAAAAATAATCCAAAAACAAAAAATTGATTTTTTATGATTAAGATTAGACTCCCGCCGACGGACAGAGTCAGCTTTTTCGACCATTGATAGTACCAAAGGTTATATAAAATTGGCGAAAAAATGAATGTGATATAGATAACAGAGTAAAAAATAGTTATGATTAATAAAAGAGCTTAAACTCGCTTGAATTGAACTATTGTAAAATAAGGCCAATTTTCTGCTGTTGGTCAATTCGAATGAGGTTAAATTTGGGTTGAGCAGAACCGGAATGTTACGATTCCGTTTTTGCAACAATTTCCGGTTCCGCTCAACCCTACTCGCATTTAAATAATATATTTTATTTTTGAAATTAAACGCATTTTTAGATTGAATTTAATTGATTACAACCAATGGGCTATGCACTTGCTTTTTAAAATTTAGTTTTAAAATTAAAATTTCCTATTTTTATTCATTTGGTTAGCATTTAAATTAATGGAATCATACCTGTTTCTTGACCACATGGTGGTGGTGCTTTGCCGTGGTTGTGTTTCCCAATTGCGAACACGCGTTCTCATCCTCCTCGGGTGATTCCAAGGTGCTGCTGTTGCTCTTCTTGACAGAGTTTTAAACTTATTTTGGAGAGTGTTGTGATTGTTTTTGCTTAGAATTCAAAAAATTATATCACAAGGCACTTTTTACAATCCTGCCCTGGGATGTTTTGGCCTAGCTGATAATTATTTTTTTCGAGGCTTTGGACAATTTTACTTTCCAAAAATCATGCCAAAAAGCAGTTTAGTTGAAAAAATAAAATTAGCCGAACAATAAAATGGTCTGATTTCCATTTGATAATTTTTCAAAAATCCTGTACCTTGGTCCCATTAAGGTTGGTGCTTTACCGTGGTAAATCCCCCCGATTCCGTTCTTTTACTACGGCCTAAGAGTGGTGCTTTACAGTGTTTTCCAGCGGCAAGCTCTTGTTCTCATCCTTCTCGGCGGATCCCATGGCGGCGGTGTCGTTCTTCTTGGAATGGTATTGTTGGCGAGGCTATCAAAAATAATTATAAGATTGTGAAATGAAAGTTTGAATTTTACCGTCACTTGTGCCTGCAAAGATAGATGGAGAAGGAATACGGAGAGAAGAAGGGTGAAGAGGAGGGGGGAGAGGGACATTTTGGGGATTTGGTTGTGGGAAAATCTGTTGAAAGAAAAAAGTGATAGAAATTTTGATATTATCATAAACTTTGTAGAAATTTAAAATTATCCTTAATATGCCATTGTACAAATTTTTTAAAATTATCTATTTTTACCTTCACTCTATTGCACAAAGGAAAAGGAATATTTGCAAAATATTCAGGAGAAAATAGTTAAAGAAATTGTATGGGACGAAAAGAAACAACAACATAAAAAAGTTTTTTAGATGAAATCGTATGATGAGCGAAAAATAGAAAGATCAGTGATCGGAGTGATTGATTTAGGAAATAAATAGTGCTGTGCGAAATGTGTTTAGAAAATGAGGATAATTTCATTCTTCCTGAAAATTTTATGATCATTATATGCAATGTCTATTATTGGCACCAATTACAATTTGATCAGATAACGCCTAATTGGGTTAGGAGTATATCAATCCCCACATATCTCTGATATGACGAAATGATTTTCAAATGCCGGGACGACTAAGAATCGCTATCATATCGGCACAGCATGCGTGGAAATCTACATTTGACGGACCACATTTGATGTTGGACATATACGTTCATATGCAACGTTGGTTGTATCAATTAATCCGCTAAATGACATATGATTTTTCTCAGATACAGGTTTTGTGGATACGATATGATATGATATCATATCGTCATATCAAAATTATGATGGAAAATATAATATAGACTACAGTTAACTCCTTTTTTCAAGGACTTAAAAATTAATAACGGGACCTCCCTTGAAGCACAAAGGAAAGGGAATGGTTGCAAAATATTCAGGAGAAAATAGTGACATTAAATTGTGCCGGACGAAAAGAAAAATCAACATAAAATGTTTTTTAGAGGAAATCGTATCATGAATGAAAGAAAGATCAGTGATCGGAGTGATTGATTTAAGAAATAAATAGTGCTTTGCCAAATGTGTTTAAAAATGAGGATAATTTCATTCTTCCTGAAAATTTTATGATCATTATATGCAATGCCAATTCTTGGTGCCAATTCCAATTTGATCAGATAACGCCTAATTGGGTTAGGAGTATATCAATCCCCACATATCACTGATATGACGAAATGATTTTCAAATGCCGGGTCGACTAAGAATCGCTATCATATCGGCACAGCATGCGTGGAAATCTACATTTGACGGCCACATCTGATGTTGGACATCATATACGTTCATATGCAACGTTGGTTGTATCAATTAATCCGCTAAATAACATATGATTTTTCTCAGATACAGGTTTTTGGGATATGATATGATATCATATCGTCATATCAAAATTATGATGGAAAATATAGTATAGACTACAGTTAACTCCTTTTTTCAAGGGCTTAAAATTAATAACGGGACCTCCCTTGAAGCACAAAGGAAAGGGAATGGTTGCAAAATATTCAGGAGAAAATAGTGACATTAAGTTGTGCCGGACGAAAAGAAAAATCTACATAAAAAAGTTTTTTAGAGGAAATCGTATGATGAATGAAAGAAAGATCAGTGATCGGAGTGATTGATTTAAGAAATAAATAGTGCTGTGCGAAATGTGTTTAAAAATGAGCATAATTTCATTCTTCCTGACAATTTCATGACCATTATAACAATACCAATTATTGGCGCCAATTCAAATTGTGTCAGATAACGCCTAATTGGGTTAGGAGTATATTATTTCCCACATATTTCTGATATGACGAAATGTTTTTCAAATGCTGGATCGATTAAGAATCGCTATCATATCGGCACAGCATGCGTGGAAATCTACATTTGACGGCCACATCTGATGTTGGAAATTGTTCGGTCCTTACGATCAATAAAGACGGATGTCAAAAGTTTATTGGTCGAAGTCCAAATACAATAAAATAATTGGAATAATAAGAGGGGACCTAAAAGAGGGAGAACAATTAATAATGGTAATGGGTATTCGGGGAAAGGCAAAATGTGGAAATGAATGAATGGAGGGAATGGGAAATGGAGGAAATTATTTGGGATGGCGTAAGATCCAAAAGATCGAATGGCAGAATGCCAATCCCAATCCACTGCATTCAAATCGGCGGCCATGCCCCGAACACCTCCCCTTTTAGGACATCCGTTCACGATGGGTTGAACTTGGCCTGCGTCTTGGCAAGTTGAACGCCTCATTGAAGATCTCCAAATGATCTGCGTGATCGGCGGTTTCTCTGGACCCGATCTGGTTGGCATGAAACCGGCCTCTGGTACCATCGAAGAAGCTCACATCGTAGATCACACCGGTCCGCTTTGTGATGTTCCCAGGGCGCCAACACTGCGAGATCCGTCGTCGGGCGAAAACCTCGTCTCCAATCCTGAATTCCCGCGGTTTTTTTCCGAACCGTCGGTTGAATCGCAGCTCCATTTCCTTGTCCAGTTCAGACGGTTGCGTCAGCGGATGGTTCAGCAAGTCCGATGCCGTCTTGACTTCCCGTCCAAGGAATACTTCTGCCGGGGATTTGCACTCTGGGAGCGAATCATTGGGAGTGGTCCGATATGCGGCCAAAAATGTCTCAATGATGTTACTGCTCGGCGCTCCCTCCCCTTTTAGCTTTTTTAAAACGTTTAAAAGTGTCGGCAAATCGTTCTTCCTGGTCGTTTGACATGGGATTGTCCGGTGCGGAGAGCAAGTGCCGCACACCATTGACTTCGATGAACTTGGCGAATTCACTGCTGATGAATTGCGTTCCTTTGTCAGTGATGAGCACCTCTGGTAGTCCGTGACGGCTGAATAGATACCTCAGCTTATCGATGGTTGCTGCTGTTGATTTGGTCGCTATTTCAAAGACTTCTGGATACTTCGAATGTGCGTCGATTACAATCAGGTATTCCTTGCCGTAGAACGGTCCTGCGTAGTTGATGTGAACTCTCTGCCATGACTTCGTCGCTTTTGGCCAAGAGCATGTTGTTGTTTTGGCTGCGAGCTGGCACGGTGCACGGGCGGTCATTTGGACAGCTGCGACTATTGCGTTCTTTGGTGATGTACCTTTTTGGTCCTTTCCTCCATCTTTCTTTCTGATGTTCGGAATTTGACGATTGATTTTCTTTTTAAGCCCATCTAACAAGCCAAATGCGTCCATCATTTGAATGCTCAGCAGGTTCAATGCCGCCTTTTTGGCCACATAGAAGTCGTGTTCAACTTTTGTCCCGTTGAACTCGAATGTTCCTGATCCTTTCCCGATGAATGATCGTTGGGTGCCATCGAACAGTGTTCCCTTCTCCGTGCAATTCCGGATCTTGGGGCTACCGATTTTCATGTAGGTCCCCTCATCGATGATGTTGACCTCGGTGCCACTGTCGAGAACAAAATTTACTGGCTTGTTGTTAATTTTGACTGCAATTTTCAGCAGGGAAGTCGAGTTCGGTGCTTTTAGAGCCGTCCCGATGACTATATTGCCAACGTCCTTTCGGTCTCCAGCTTGGCTATTCTTCCGCCTCCACTCCTGCACATCGTCACATTTGGACTGCAAATGTCCGAATTGGCTGCACTTGTTGCATTGCGACAATTTGTGCCAGCATTCAGCGGGTGGGTGATTCCCTCCACATCGCCAGCATTTTTCGAGCTGGAGTGTATTTGGCCTGAACATTCGACTTTTCCCTCTGTTGAATGTGCCCTTTTGGCCTCTTGTTCATTGCATTCACAGCTATCCCGGCCGAAGACTCAATTATTTTAGCCTCGGCGATGGTGGTCATGTAGTTGATGCAGTCATCTACAATTTCATCATATTTGACTCCTTCCCCATCTGCGGTAAGCTTTACAAGGATTCGCTGTCTTAGCGCGGCATCTTGGGACGATTTCAATGCAGTTAGTAGCATCAACCCCTTGAATTGTTCTTCTTTCAGCTTCCGAAATTGGAAATCAGCCAAAAGTCGTTTGTGGCGATTGATGAATTGTCGGAATTCCTCGCCCTCCCAGCGGCATGCCATCAAGCACTCATAACGATCAATGAAAATCGATTGAGGCTTGGCGAACAGCTTTTCCAGCTTGCTGATTGTTTCGTCGAAAGTGAATGCGGTCACTGTTGCTGGGAGGCAGAATTTCGTATATTCGCTGAACGCGGCTTCCGACAACTTGTTCATCAATGCTTTGACTTTGGCGACATCATCAGCATTCGGCGCAGCGCAGTCCAGTCCAAACTTGAAGCGTTCCAGCCACTCCGAAATCCGTGATTTTTCGTCGCTTGGCTCGAAGATGGTGATGTCCGGCAGAGCCGGGGTGATGCTGTGCTGATTTGGAGCGGGCGCTGTTTGCTGCTGGAGAGCCAATAACTGCGAAATTTGTGTCTGCTGTTGATGGATGAGCTGAAGAAGCTGTGTTGCTGTCAGTTCCGCCATACTTTTTTAACCCCAACACGAGGGGATGCAATAGCAACACGAGCTATGCAATTAAAGCTGAAGAACAGAAGCAAGGATAAAGCACAACACGAGTACTAAATCCCGGATGAGAGCGGACTTATAATTCAACACGAGAATTATAGTCGAAGAATTTTTCTTGGGAGAAGAGTCGAACTATTGACTCCTCACGGGAGAACAATAGTGATGAACAAGCCCGGTTTACTCACGGCAAACTCGATTGTGGCTCACGGCCAACAATAGGCTTTTCTGCTTTCCGATGATTTTTTTCCGAAATATCGCACCTTTACCAGGTAGCGATATATTTTGATGAATGTCGAGTCCTTTTTTGCAGGGCGTCGCCAATTGTTCGGTCCTTACGATCAATAAAGACGGATGTCAAAAGTTTATTGGTCGAAGTCCAAATACAATAAAATAATTGGAATAATAAGAGGGGACCTAAAAGAGGGAGAACAATTAATAATGGTAATGGGTATTCGGGGAAAGGCAAAATGTGGAAATGAATGAATGGAGGGAATGGGAAATGGAGGAAATTATTTGGGATGGCGTAAGATCCAAAAGATCGAATGGCAGAATGCCAATCCCAATCCACTGCATTCAAATCGGAGGCCATGCCCCGAACATATACGTTCATATGCAACATTTGTTGTATCAATTAATTCGCTAAATGACGTATGATTTTTCTCAGATACAGGTTTTGTGGATACGATATGATATGAGATCATATCGTCATATCAAAATTATGATGTGTTAACGGGGAAGGGGCAAAATTTTAACAGAGTAGGGAGTCACCATTGAATTTTGGCGGCTGCCCCCCTGATAAAATTCCCCCCCCCCCTCTGATAAAAGGGTGCTATAGCGTTTATAAAAAATGTCATAATAGACGTTCTATTAAAAAAAGTGTCTAAACCCAGTATGTTCTCCAAAAACAAACTTTTTTGTAATACTTGTTAGACCAAAATTTCAGCGATATTGTTGTTTTTTATTTTTCGAAATTCGAGCAAAGTTCGAAATTTTTTCAAAAGAAAAAAGTTCGAAATTTTTTCAAAATAACGAAAAATAGGGAATTTCACGAAAAATTCGAACTTTTTGTTCGAATTTCGATAAAATAAAAATACCGGAAGGTAGAGCATAAAATTTTGTACAACTTTGTCGCAGGAAGTTTTGGTCTAACAAGTCTTACAAAAAAGTTTTTGGAAAACATATGGGGTTTGGCACTTATTTTTATAAAACGCCCATTATGGCATTTTTAATAAAAACGACTTAACACCGATAAAAGTTTGCACTCCCCCCCCCCGTTAATAGGAAAGTACTCACTTTACGAAGTTCGTAAGTACTTCGTAGGTTCAGTATTCGGTCTTTCGTCAATCCACTCTTCTGTAATAGAGCACACAGCACGGCTACAGGTCACTAGACCCTAGACCCCACGGAGGTTTGACCCAACGGCCGAAAACTTTTTTATTTCTGGTAGAACCCCAAGCAGAAAAAAGCCATAGTGCAGAATTTTATGCTCTATTTTCTGGTACTTTTAATTTTTCAAAGTGAAAATTTTGAAATTTTCCAATTTCATAAGAAATTAGGCGAGTAATCAATCGTGAAGCGACCGAATGTTTTTTTATATCGGCTAATAGCATTTTTGGGACATGAGAAATAAAAAAAGTGCACGAGTCCTTTTAGGGGCAGCCGAAGAAAATTCCGAGTTTTTAGATCATTTTCTATTAAAAAAACTACCTATTCATTTTTTGACGTTTTATGCAAAATTCCACTGTGGAGAGGGACACCGGAGAAAATTTTGGCATTTTAGACCAGTCTAGTAGAAAATTTAGCTGGTGCCGGCGAGAAATTTTTAAAAATTTGAAATTTTTCGAAATCTTCATTTTCATTTCTTCTTTATAATTTTCGAAAATTCTTCACTATCCAACATAATGGGTAAGTGTAAAAAGCCCAAAAAGTTGATAAAATCTAATAGTTGCTAAAACCTTGAAATATTTGGAAAATAGTTGACCAACTCGAAAATGACTTCACCAACATGTCTTTATGCATATTTGAGCCTAAACATATATTTGAGCCTAGTAAAAAATATATACTAAACATATATTTGAGCCTAGCATATTTGAGCCTAGTAAAAAACATAGTTAGAAGTAAAAATCCAGTAAAATCGATCGAGTCGTTACACCGAAACACGCAAGAACCCATCAAATGCCAATTTTACAAAAAAGGTAAATATTATGGTAAGGTTTTATTTAGCTGACATCACTTTTTTTATTCTGACTTTCTGAGCAGAAAATTTTTTCTTAAATGCCCAAAATTATTCAGAAAGGGAATGAATAATTTTACGCCCACTCACTTTCTAAAAAGGAATTTGGACGGAATGCTCCCGCTAAAAGCCAAAAATTATTCCAAAGCGAATGATTCGTCATGAGATCCCTGGCATGGGATCCCCACCATAAGCTCCGTCGACGTGTCGCTTCCCCCTTGGCCCGTGATTGCCTTTAAGAAGGCGGACCAGGGAGCAACCGGCTGTCATTCTTCCTTCGCCCCCTCCCGCCGATCAGTCTTTGGCCCATCCCGGCCATTTTCCTCCCCACCCACCTCCTTCCTCAATTTTACGGGCAAAACGGGCACTTAAAAGTCCAAATTTTTCATCAGTTCTAAAAATGTTGGCTTATGGGGGTTTTTATAAGCCTGTCCATTAAACTTTTTTCTTCCCAGAACCTCCGTAATGTCCCTCTCCCCCTTCCTCTTCTCCCTTCTTCTCTACGTGTTCCTTCTCCATCTGCCTTCGCAGGCACGAGTGCCGGTAAAATTCACAATCCATCACTTCACAACTTTGTATCTCTTTCTGTCAGCCTCCCCAAGAGGCATCCCACGCCAAGAAGAGCAACACCACCACCGAGGAGAAACCGGCCGAGGATGAAGCCGAGAAACAGGGATGGATTCCATTCTTTAAAGTCCACCAAGTGGTCCACCAAGTGGACACAAAATTTTATTTGCAGCTAAAAATTTAAATGTTCAGCATCAAATGCATGATGGCATGGTTTTTCCTTCTAAAAACTTTGGCCAACCCCTCCCAAATCTTCTTTAATAACCAAGCGAGGCCAAAAGTTCAAAAGGCTAAAATATAGAGCATAAATCACTGCCTCATAACCTACTTTTTTAATTTTCGACAACAAATCGAATTTTAATTTCTTAATTTGGTTTGAATTTCTTAAATTCGCAATAATTTTATCAAAAGATAAAAAAATATTTTTGTCTATTTATTTTTTTTACATTTTTGCCTTTGGGGTTTGGGCCCAGCTAGGGTTGAAAATATTGGTTTGCATTGACCAATTTTTATTTTTTAGTGGGGTAGCCGGGATCGGGATCCGGACCGGGATCCCGATGTTCGGAAATTGCCGATCCCGAACGCGGGATCCCGAATCCCGAAATCCAAGATTTCAATCCCGGCCGGGATCCCGAATTTTTTTTTGATTTTTTTAAAATTTGAATCGTATTTTTTGCTTTTTTATTTGACCAATCATTTATGGTTGAATATTTTTTTCACAATGCAAAAATCATGTTCTTCCCTATTATCTTTTTCTTGTCCTTTTTGTCAATTTTTTTGCTCTCTCTAATTTCGAGTATGATTATGCTCTGTTACAAAATTATAAAGCTACCCAAATTTTGAGCGATCGCCCCATGATTTTTATGAATGAATTTTTCATAAAATTTTATGAATTTCGATGAATCTTGAGCGATTCGCCACCTTCCGCAAAGACGACGATTTTTTTTAAAATCCTGAATCCTAGTTCTCTGAAAATTTTAAAAAATTCTAAGCGTCTGAAAAATTAAAAAAATTTTGTTGTGAAAATTTATCAAAGGCTTTAGAATTAACAAAAAATTAAAATTCAAATACCTCCGATTATCAAAAAAATTCAGGGGCTAGTTTTTTTTTAATTTTCGGAGACCTAGGATTTCAAAAAAATTGTTCACAATTTTTGCTGTGAAATTTTATTAATCACAATTGCTGTGAAAAAAATTTTAAAAAATTTTTTGTTAGTTTTTTTTGAAAAAAATTTTGTTAGTTTTTTTAACCTTTTTTTGTTAGTTTTTTAACCTTTTTTTGTTAGTTTTTTAAACTTTTTTTTATTCGACCAAAAGTATAAAAGCAAAATGTGCAGAATTTTATGCTCTATTTCCTGGTATTTTTAATTTTTCGAACTTCGATAAATTCGAAATTTTTCGAATATATCGAAAAATAGAGTTTTTCGGGAAAATTTCGAACTTTTTGTTCGAATTTCTAAGAATAGTAGGTGTTAGAGCTTAAAATTCTGCACAATGGCTTTTTATACCTTATATCTAGCCAATCTAACATAAAAGTTTTCGGCCAGACTGGCCACATTGGGCTTTTTCTAATGTCCCAGCACCGATGGGTCCTTCCGCGCTATTAAAAAAGGAAGATAAAGACGATGAAGAAGATGATAATGTATTAAGCTTATATTAAGAAGATAATGTTATTTCGANTCTTAAAAATAAAAACATTATTTTTTTAAAATCTTATCGTTTTACTCTAATAAAGTCTAAAGTTCAAAAATGAATGAAATCAAAAAATGTCAAAAGTACAATAAAAAAACTAAGAATTTAAGTTATCAAAAATATTAAAAGAGTAGATTAACAAAATCTTAAAATATAAAATTTTAAAAGATCAAAAAATAATAAATTTATACATTTTTATCATTTCCATCCAATGTAAATTTTTTATCATTTAACGACATCTTCACTTTAATTTTTTAATTTTCTATTTAAAATTCCATTTTTCAATTTTTCCATTCATTTTTTGAAAATTTAAAAAGATAGAATAGCTATGTTACAAATAACTCATATTAATAGATTACCCCTTTGAATATTATGCTTTGATTCTGAATAAATAACCCGCGTTTATTTTTGTATATGTTCTTTTTTATGCTTTTCACCGTCGTTGTATTGTTCACCCACATGTCAATCGGGGTTTTACCAATTTTTATTCTGAAATAAAAAGCATTATTCTAAAAGAAAATAAATAATTAATTTTTAAAATAAAGTTTATGCCAAAACGGGCGATAAAATAATGTAAATTGTAAATTTTCGAAATTTACTTGATGTTGAACTGATCTGACCCTTCGAATGTCCCTGTCTCCTCTGATCGGGTACTAATATGATGATTAAATTGTTCTATAACCTTGTTCAATTGCAATTTGTCTACAATTTCTTCCCGTTTTTGCGCACTTTTGACGTTCGACTAAATTTAATTTATATTCGAATAAAATAAATTAAAGAATTTTACAAATTTTAATTTTATGGATTAAACAATCTAGATAAATCTTGAGTAACAATTCAACCGAATGTAAATCATAAAATAATTTTTTGGGCTAAAAATAAATTAACCGTCGAATTCACATTGTCCATTCCAAAGTTTCCTTCTACTGAATGCTTCAGATTATTTTCTTTAGTTTTATCCAAGAAGGGTTCCTTTTTCACAGCTGAAATTTTGTATGAAAATTTTTTATTATCAAAACTCTAGCTTTTACATCTTTATATAAAATAAATTCGGTAAATTTTAATACCATAGCAGATGACCAAACATAGCCAGAATATAATTGCCAAAGTTTGTAGGCAAATATACATTTTATAATAATTTTATAGTATCTTATTTGGATGCCTCAATAGATTAATCCGTCTAAAAATTGCAATAATCTGTTAATTTTATTTTTTATTAAAGAATTTTTTACACTATAAACAACAAATCTTAATTTTTTAAATTCCATAATTTCTTAATAGAAACAGTGAGTGATAGGTGCTGGGTCCCCAGAGAATGACATTGGGAGGCGGTGAAGATGAAGACTTTAGAAGGAAAACCATGGCCATGGATTTGGAGATATTATGTCCTTCTTAACTCCTCTCCTTCTCCTGGTCCGATCCGACAGAGCTTGCAAGACTGACTGATCAACATCCCCCCGGGGAAAGAAAAGTGAAAGAAGGGGCGGGGCAATCACCACCGGGAATGATCGATCAAAGAACAGGAGGGAAGAAAGAGTGGGATGAAAGTGGGATGAATCAGCGGCAAGACTAGAGGAAAAGGCGCGCAACTGAGTAATCCCTTACAGCTCCCCCCTTCCATGAGGATCGTCCTCGATCCTCAAAAAAATGATGAATGCAATATAAATTTTTCCGACCGAATAGCCAAAACTTTCCCCTATCATCAAAACAATTCCTTTTAATAATCAAATCTTCATTTTTCTCCTTCCATCGGGAAGATAATTCAACGCCCAGAGACTATAAATGTTATAATTATAGCTTAATAGAAAAAATGGTTGAGAAAGGATAGGCAAAAGGGACTGTTAAAAAATAATTAATAACTTTTTATTACCTTTGACGATTTTTCAACTTTCCTACCCTGCTTCTGTAACAACAAAATGTTTTTCAGAAAAAAATGGATCCTTTGATCACTTATTGCAATTTTTCTTCAATTCATGACTATTTTAGCAATCTTTCAGCATTCGTGAATTTTATGAGTTTTTTACTCTTTTTGGAATTTTTATGAATATTGGAGAAATCGTATTGATCCTAAAGAGATCTGAAAAATAAAGTTTTCTCAAAAATATTAAGAAAATTCTTTAAAATAAGATTTAAAAAAAGCCTCATTATCTTACTCTCTGGACATGTATTTGACGCATACTCCAAATGGTAATGAGCATTTGGACAGTGAACATATATAAAAGTGATCTAGCCATTATATAAGCCAAGATCATTAGAGAATATTGAGTAAAAATATAAGAAATTTAGTCATTGTTTTGAGAAAAAAACCATGAAGAAACCCTATAAACGAACGAAATTAATCAGCGCTCCTTATGTAAGCCAACAGAGAAATTTTGGCATTTTAAATCACTTTTACTCTGCCGATAACATTAAATATTTCCGTCGACCCTATAGTGGGGAAAAATCCAAAGTTCTAATAAGACAGTGCAAAAAAACGCAGAGAAAACGAGTATTATGCGTCTCTGATCGTTGCTATAGAACAGCGGGCTCACGAAAGACCGAATTCCGCACTTACGGTGTTTCTTCGTTGATGTTTTGAATAGTTTGAAAATAAAATTTTCGTTTCAATAATTTTTACCTTGAATTTTTCAAATGACTATTGGGTCGTTTATTCACACCAGCAGAATTTTCTGACTTTTTCAGCTCAAAGTGTCTTTTCCCATTTCATTTGTCTCCTGCCCTCGGGCAGACCTGTTATTTGAACCACAAAAAGAAACTAAAATGGATTTCTGAATGAGTTAATATACTTCATAAGCTCTTTATTCTATCCTTTAATCTATATTTATTATTTATCTACAGTCATACTTCGCGAAATCTGCGCATATTTGGTGATAAATTCTGAACTATGGCATAAATTGTCGACAATTTTGTGTATAAAAATCAAGCTCTATGTATAAAAGTTAAAAAAATAATAATCCAAGCTCTATATACCAAACCTATACTAAATCAAGCTATTTATTACGAGCAACTTGCTCACATATATAGGGACCGATTAAACTTTCTGGTGTCCAAAAGAATCTTCTCTGGTAGAATTTACAATGTCTGTTAATGTTACCTCTCACTTGTCCTCTATTTCACTCTCCGCTAAAAGATAATGTGACATAGAAGAGAGAATCATTCGCTTCGTATAGTTTTTCTCCGGCTTTTTGGACANGCATCAAAACTTCCAATCTATAATATTAATTTCGAGGTTTAGCGCATGTTTCCAAATTTGAGTAGGGCAATGTCCAAAAATTCCGAAAAAAATCTTAAGCAAAATCATAGGTGTTTGATCAAAAAAATTGACATTTAAAACAATTCATTTTTGGAGAAAATTGGACATATTTTTGCTTCTAATCATTTTTCTTAAAAATTATTTGAGATTAATAGTAAAAAAATTGATTTTTAAACTTTTTCATGCCAGTTTTAATCTAATGAATAGGGAGTGAACAAATGTGTAAATGCATATTTTTGTAGGCTCAGAACGGCCTGAAAATCACGTAAAACACATTTTTAGCATGGTTTGAATACTCTAGCATGGATTTCTAACTGCATATTTTTGTATTTTCGGGCATATTCAGCATATTTTGGGCATTTTTGAGAAAATTTTATGCATATTTTGGCTTTTTATCGATAGTTTTCAAATTTTGGACCATTTTTGAAAATATTAAATCTTAAAATGGCGGAAATGATAATCAAAATTGGAGAAAGGTCAAAAAGGTGCATTTTTCTCCATTTTGGGGAGATTTTTTGGAACTTTATTTTTATTTTGAAAATGCATTAACTATGCAACTAACTACTTTAAATAATAGAAAATTGCTTTTATACAAAATTTAGGCAAAATTTCCGCATTTTTAGGTCACTTTTTGCAAAAATGCGCATATTTTAAAAATTTTTGTGCATTTTTTCGCTCCCTAGTACTGAAACATTTAGCGCATGTTAGGCGATTTCTGAGCATCATAAACCCGTTCCCTACTAAGCTCCTCACTTTTCATTAAATCCAAATTCATTTATCTCCTGTCCTCGGACAGACCCTTCACAATTCATGGTTCTGCTGAGATGACTGATTTTAGTTATGGATGAATGAGACAATTAAATGAATGAAGCTGTGAAAAAAAAATCAAAAACAAATTTAAAATACAAAACCCGGAAAAATGGTACATGTTTGTAATCAAATAAATCTACTCGCGTTCATAAACGCACTCGTAATCGTGTTCTGATAGAGAGAAACTCATCCTTAGCATCGAAGAATTGGTTTTTACAACAGAATTGACCTGATATAAAATGGCCGTCTATCAACGTTTGAAATCCTTTTTTTGGCGAAAAAAATGAAAGAGACAAGGCATAAAAATATCTGAAACAATTCTCTGTAATTGTTTAATGCCTTTGTCTTTTCCTTCTGCATGATGATAAAAGCAGTACAAATGCAGAGATATCACTAGAGAAAAGCGTTTCAAAAATTTATAGCTACAAAATGGAAAAACAGAATTCAAATTTTTTGGCTCCGATTAAATTGGGAGGACAACGAGGGAAATTGTTCTTAAGAAATCCGATTTTTTGCTTAATTTTTAAAGGCCTTTAATTGAAAATTTTGAGAATCTGGACCCGTTCTTAAATAATTTTCTTTGTCAGACATCGCTGCATAGAACTCGCAGAGCTGATGGGTTATGAGAGCATTTTGTGCTTTGGTTTAATTTTTTTTTAAATAGTCCTTTTACCTACCTTTAGTCTCAAAATTACAAAAATCAAAACAAGATTTTGCCAGTATAAAAAAATAGTCAAAAATCAAAAAGCATGACAAAAAGGGCATTTGCAATAGCTTATTCATTTTTCTCCTGCCCGCGGGCAGACCAAGGAAGTAAAAGGCCAAACATAAGATTGGGAAAAAAAGAAAAAATCTTTTTTACATAGTTAACAAGTCAACTTCTGAAAGAATAAGAGCTGTAAAATAGGAGGATCAAAATTGTATTGTAAACAAAAAACATGCGGGGGAAAATTAGCAATTGCGTAAAAATCGTAGGCTAAATAGGTAAGAATATGATACTTACATGGGCAAAAATTTACAATCGAAATTAAATCAGGGCCGGGATTTTTATTGTGTAAACTATTTTTTGGCACATTGTTTATAGCTAATTATGCACATTATCCAAATGTTTTTTGATGCGTTTTCGAGTGAGTTTTTTGCCAATTATTTTCCAACCATCTTCAGTTTTGGTAACTATTAATTTTTTTAGCAACTTTTTTAGGGTTTTAGCAATTATTTGCAACTATTTTGGCATTTTTGAGCAAAATTTTCATAAAAAAAAGTCAACATTTTATCATATTAGGTATATATATATGGTAAATATATACTATGCACAGGTTCGAAATATTCCCTTGTCTGTGTAAATAACATTTTATAGATAAAAATATGAGATTTACACCCAAAAATCAGTATCTTCAAAAAATCAAGGATCTTTCTCAGCATATAAAAATGTTTTAACTGATAACAGGACGAGTTTTACCCCCGAAAAGCTCGAAATATACCTTGTTTGCAATTGCGAAAAACGATAATGTTTTTACATGTTGTTTTTTGATGAAAAAATAAAAATTTGTTATCGAAAATCACTGTTTTTCAGCAACTATTTTCCTTTTTTTAGCTATTTTGGACTTTTTTAAATATACATAGTAACTATTTTTTGCTGGTTTTTGGCAATTAAAAATCCCAGCCCTATTATAGTTCCCAAATAATGCTATTATAATTTAAAAACTAACAAGAAACAAATTAATTTTAAAATAAATTTTGGATGCTAGAATGAGCACTTTTAATAGTGAACCAAAGATTGAATATTGAAATTGAAATTAAGCAATTTAAATTATGTCTAAATTATCAAAAATGAAATAATCTTAAGAAATAAAAATAAATTCGAAGAGAACACTAAATAATATTTTCTACTAATTCATTATATCCTTCTTTAGCTTTATGATTTTGTGACTGAAAAAGTTTCTGCGCTAAATACCCTTTCTATTTCTATCTACAGCATGCGATGTATACCTTTTAAAAAATCTTTTTTGAAAGGCCTCAAATTTAAATTAGAACGGAAAAAACTTAAATATCAATCATTTTTTGATCTAGAGAAGTTCCCATTAAATTCAAATTTTTTGTTTTACTAAATAATAAAATTTATTCTTAGAGCATATTATACCATTTTTCAAAAAGCTTAAACAAAAATGCAATAAAAACCGAAAACCGAATAAAACAATTTTTAAAGCATTTTTAGTGGTTTGTCCAAAATTTTTTTTTAAAGTCTTAGCACCTTTTAGTCCCATCGAGATAACCCGAAGTTTTAAAGGACATTATTAAGTAGAATCCATAATCCACAAAAAAAATTTTCTCCTGCCCTCAGGCAGACCAAAATAAAACCAACAAACAACCGTAAATTTACAATTGTAATAGTTGTATCAATCATCAATCCTTCAAGCGCATTCTACGACTTTACATCTTATAATTTTATAATTATTTTCTTTTTCTGATGCCCCGCGGCAATAAATAGCATTAAATTAGAGCTGTGAATTAATTGTCTCTATGGCTAAATGTGCATGAAAAATAGTTATACAATTAAATATGTTAATAAAATAAATTAAAAAAGCATTTTCGATTTTTTTACTAATTTTAAGGTTTTTTAATCCGGAAAATCCCAATCTTTAAGGGAAGGGCAACATTAACGTAAAACGAATAGAAACTTCAAAACAATAATTTTTCTCCTGCCCTCAGGCAGACCAACACTAATTTCGCTAACCATCTTTTCGCTTCTCAGTTATATAGGGAGTAAAGAGACAAAAACTTAATTAATTATTAGATACAAAAGTGATCATACTATACATAATCCAAAATCATTCTCATGGCATTTGAGAAAAAAAANAAAAAAAATCTTTTCTCGTCACCTCCAGTGACCGTAGTCATTCACCATTACTAATGATTGCGGCGATTTTATCTCCGAGCAACCACTCTCCTTCCCCATAACTTCCGGAAAAGGGATCCGTTTGGAGGGGATGATGATGAATTGAAAGGTTATGCTCTTTAGCCTAGGGAGTTAATGGAATCTCGACGGGGGGGGGGCATCCCAGCTGATCATGACTAATCTCCCACCGGAATCGCATTACAATAAAAGCAAATTTATCTCAAATAAGCAGTCGTAAATTGTACTTTGGTCTTTTGTTATACTTTGTTCAACGAACAAAAAGTTGAACATGGGATTGATGCTCATAGAAATGTCAAATTGGGGCTTTCGAAAATCATGATGTGAAAACCTAGGACTTCTCAGAGAACTTTCTTACGCTAGTTTGGGCAAGAATAAACCAAATTCTCTCACAAATTCCTAGACCATACCTAATCATTTTCTAATTCGCCCTTTTGATATCTCAATTTCATTTTTCTCCTGCCCGCAGGCAGACAATGCTCATTTTTGGCCTCTTTTTTTGATCAGTTTGTCATTTTTTCTGGGCCTCTTTTTTGATCAGTTTGTCATTTTCTGGGCATCTTTTCTGATCAGTTTGTTATTTTTCTGGGCCTCTTTTCTGATCAATTCGTCATTTTTTGGGCCTCTTTTCTGGTCATTTTCTCATTCTTTTGGGCCTCTTATCTGATCATTTCTTCATTTTTTTCGGGCCTCTTTTTTTGATCATTTTTTTTTGGCCTTTTTATAAATTTGTCATCACTTTATCGCCCTTTATCATCAGTTCATAGCCCGTTCAGTGCATCAATTCATAGCCCGTTCAGTGCACATCAAATTTCATTTTTCTCCTGCCCGCAGACAGACGGAGCTCCGCTTTCCCGGCCGAACATTTTCCGCGCGTTTTGTTGTCTTGTCGTTGTCTTGTCGTCGATGGAGCTTTTCCCAAAAATAGGGAACCATCCGGTGCTACCAGTGAGTGATAGGTGCTGGGTCCCCAGAGATGACATTGGGAGGCGGTGAAGATGAAGATTTTAGAAGGAAAGCCATGGCCATGGATTTGGAGATATTATGTCCTTCTTAACTCCTCTCCTTCTCCTGGTCCAATCCGACAGAGCTTGCAAGACTGACTGATCAACATCCCCCGGGGAAAGAAAAGTGAAAGAAGGGGCGGGGCAATCACCACCGGGAATGATCGATCAAAGAACAGGAGGGAAGAAAGAGTGGGATGAAAGTGGGATGAATCAGCGGCAAGACTAGAGGAAAAGGCGCGCAGCTGAGTAATCCCTTACAATAGATGTGGATTATTTAAACATTAAAAACCCATTTTTTGAATTTTCCCATGAGGTGTGAGTTCGTTACCCGGCTATCTACCAAGTGGTGGAGGGCTTAGGCCAAATGCATGGTTCAATAGGCTGTATGATTTTTTAGTTTTAAATGTAAAATTTGTTATTGTTGGGCTCGCCTTACAATAAAAAATTTTGCATTTAAAAATAAAAAATCATACAGCACTCACCTATTGAACAGTCCTTCCTCTTATAGTCTACTTATTTTTAACATACATCTATATTTTTAATATTTTTCCTTGATTTCACGTGATTGAACCCCGTGACTGTTAAATATCGATAGAAAAATGAGCAAAATTGTTTATTCAAAAAATTAAAATTTTATTGATTTTTAGATTTTTTCCCGTTGAATTCAGACTATGTAACGTCCATAAAAATTATTTTCCTCGTTGAGGATTCGAACCCACGGCCGGGGATGGGGCATGAATTTAGTCATCTTCACTCAACCACAAATGATTAATACGATTTCGGCTAGCCGCTAATGCGATTTCGGCTACAACGTATACAAAGGTCAAACTCGACACAATGCTCTTGCCCTCTTCAAAA
>LDKF01000447.1:143823-177665 GCA_001026735.1 Rotylenchulus reniformis
ACCTTAGCCTCGGCGATGGTCGACATGTAGTTGATGCAATCATCCACGATTTCATCATATTTGACTCGATCTCCATCTGCGGTTAGCTTTGTGAGGATCCGCTGCCTCAGTGCGGCATCGCGGGGCGATTTGAGCGCGGTCAGAAGCATCAAACCTTTGAATTGCTCCTCCTTCAATTTCAGAAATTGGAAATCGGCCAACAATCTTTTGTGTCGGTTGATGAATTGACGAAAATCTTCGCCCTCCCCGCGGCTAGCCATCAAACATTCGTATCGATCAATGAAGATCGATTGCGGTTTGGCGAATAGCTTCTCCAGCTTGCCGATGGTCTCATCAAATGTGAATGATGTCACCGCTGCAGGAAGACAAAATTTCGTATACTCGCTGAATGCAGCTTCCGACAACTTGTTCATCAGAGCTTTGACTTTAGCGGCATCTTCGGCATTTGGCGCAGCGCAGTCCAGTCCGAATTTGAAGCGTTCGAGCCATTCGGAAATGCGGGATTTTTCATCGCTCGGCTCGAAGATGGTGATATCCGGCAGTGCCGGAATGATGGAATGCTGGTTTGGAGCTGGTGCTGCTTGCTGGGCATTTTGCTGGAGATTCAGCAATTGCGAAATTTGTGTTTGCTGTTGCTGCATCTGAGTTTGTTGATGCTGCATTTGCTCTTGTTGCTGTTGGATGAGCCGCAGAAGTTGTGCTGCAGTCAGGTCTGCCATGATTGTTTACCCCAACACGAGGGGCTGCTGTAACAACACGAGTTACGCAATTAAAATTGAAGAATTGATGCAAGGATTAAGCACAGCACGAGTGCTAAATCCTGGATGAGAGCGGACTTATAATTCAACACGAGAATTATAGTCGAAGAATTTCCGTAAGTTGAATTTATAGTTCAGCACGAGAACTATAAATTGATGTGATGGTCGAGTTCTTTTTTTTCAGGGCGTCGCCAATTGTTGGGTCCAAATCCAATAAAGACTTGTAGTCAAAAGTTTATTGGTCGAAGTCCAATACAATTAAATAAATGGAATAATAAGAGGGGACCTAAAAATGGGAGAACAATTAATGCGGAAATCGGGGCGAGCAAAAAGAAATGAAAATGAATGAATGGGGAATGGGTTTGAGGGAAAATGTTTTGATGACAATAGATCCAAAGATCGAAAGGCAGAATGCCAAAACCCATCCACTACATTCAAGTCGGCGGCCATGCCCCGAACAAAAACTCTATCGAGTTAACAAAAAAAATAGACAAATTATTAAGACGGAGCTGTTTCTTTCCGTAAATTTTGAAAAAAAAAACGATAAGGAGAGCAGAAGCTCTTGGAAATCATAGACTAATCCATTAATCTAATGACAAGTCAATTATGATTAAGATATTTCCAAATCTCCAGATTTGTCCATTTATTCTCCCAAAAACTATCATTATTTTGTATCCGAAAATTTTATTTTTTAAGCCAAGAGTATTCTCTGCGCAGGAGCTTAATGCGCCATTGAAGCAATGGCTGATCGAGCACCGCAAGAATCCATACCCGACGAATGCGGAGAAAATGATGCTTGCCACCATCACCAAGATGAACATGACACAGGCAAGTCTAGAGGGATCTAACCCAAAATCAAATTTAGAAAGAGAATGAGAAGGAGCGGGCTCAAATATTCTCAAAATTTAGAATTATGTCAAAATTGGACGAATGCTACTACAGTTTCAATATGTGTTTTTTGAGCCAAGATTTTCTATGGTTGAATTCTAAACCAGATAGTGTGTCAAAAATCTATTGTTCTTCCCCTAAATTGGATGATTAAAATTCGAGGGGAGGAATTCTTTTTTGAAGGAAAAGATGAGAAATTTGAGAGGAAAAAAGTGAAAGAACAACACATACAAAAGATGCTAGGCCGTTAAAAAATCCAATTTTGGCTTATAAACATCTTAAAGCTTGCTAGGTTCTAACTGATGAGAGGGATGGGTGAACCAGAGGAGGGGTGAGAAGAGGACAAGTGAAATTTGAAGGAATTATTCGACCGAATTAATTAATTAAAAATCATTATTTCTTCAAAATAGAGGCCTATTCAGCTCGAGACTTTTTTTAACTTTAAAAACTTTTGCTCAAATTTTAGGTATCCATCTGGTTTTCCAATGCCCGGCATATACTGAGGAGGGTGAACCAGTAAATGGCATGATCATTGCGGAACATAGCCCAATTAAGAATAATGCAAATACGCTATTGAAATTAGGGTAGCGCACGGGGAGGGGGGATATCGGAAAAATCGGGGACGGGGATTTCCGGGGATGACAATGTCTGGGATCGGGGACGGGGATGGCCCATCGGTCGGGGACGTGGGGGGGGGGGGGNTTTTTTTTTCAAAAATTCGAAAAATTTCATTAATGGTACATTCTGAAATAGGTTCTTCATTATCCTCATCACTCTGCTGATCCCTCATCAAATTCCATATTAACTTTTTAAGGGGTTTTTTCAAGTTTGTCTTGATCAACAAGATATTTAAGCCATGTCTCCGCCCAAACTAAAAAATACCAAAATTATTGTAAAATTTAATGAATGTATATTCACTGATTCCTCAAAGTGTTTGAATAAATAGACCGGCTTTTGAAAACTGTCAAATTCCATAGAACCGTCAAAAAAAAGGTGGCAAGATTTTTCAAAAAAACGTTCTCAAGAGACAAAGGTGGCAAAATTTTTCAAAAAAAATTTTTTCAAATTTTTTTTTCAAATTTTATGAAAGTCAAATTTTGATTTTTTTTTCTCACCATCATCATATTGTTCCTCATCATTTTTTGATTGAGGAAATTTCACTGTAGGGAGTTGTCGGCGGTCCCGATATAGGCCGCCGGAAAAATTTTTAAAATTTAAGACCATTTTTCTATTAAAAAATTGATCAATTTTTATGTCCATTTCTGAAATTTTTATCCGAAAATTAAGAATTTATTATCATTTCTAAAGAAAAATTTTGTTTGTTTGTAATGTATTTTTATTGGAAAAAATAAAAATAATCTTTTATAAAAATAATCAAAATATAAATGAAAAGAGTTTCCAAGATAACATTTTAGAATATAAAAACCGGGAGGAATTGAACCTGCGCTCTTATCATCAGTGAACTCGCATTGTTTCCACTGAGCTATGGACCTCTTTTGTTCGCATCAGAAATCATACACAAAGGAACTAAAATAGGAACAGAAAAATGGCAGACTGGGAGCCTCTAATTGATGTTAGAAAATTTTTCAAAATTAAAAGTTCCCCTTTATCTCTAACATTTTCTTTCGATCTTTTCCTCAAAATAATACACCATTTCCTCTATCCCTTGTCTCTAAGTATTCGTGTCGATAAATTTTCTTTTTTAATTCAGTCTGGCATGGACATATTTTTGTTTTACACAAATATGGCTCCAAAAATTGCACAATTTTCAGTTCAATAAAGATTGATCCATAGTTGGGGATCACATTGCATACTTTTCAGTCCATTTCCGAGCAATCGTGTTGTATTTGGTTCGATCAGTCTTGTAAACATACGAAACTTCCTGTGGTCCGTCCGGATTCGGATCGCAGAGCAACGAACAGATGGACAGCAGAACTTAAAAGTGATTAAAAAAGACACTCCAAATTCAATCCTTAAAAACATGGCCAAAAATATTTTCTAAAAAAATACTAACAATAAGTAGATACTTGTCCCTTTTTCCAAAAAAACGGCTGTGCTCGCTGCTGGATCCATTTTTGGCTTTTCTATAAAATAAAAGAACGTGAGATAACTAAATATAATGGGAAAAAGTCCGAAAAAGAAGACAATTAGCTATAAAAAATCATTCATTTAGTTTCTATATGCAATAATATATACAATTTAGCTTTTCTATACAATATAGAAAATGACTTATATGAATGCGCAGAATCTTTTTTATTTCCATAAATCATAATGGGAAAATCCATTATTTTTTGTTTATTTTTTAACGGAAAATATGTTCGTTTACCTCAATTATTACCTTTTTATATTTGCTTTCTTTGCCAACATTTTTATCATCATATTCATACAATAATCCCAAGAAAGTGAATAATCCAAAAAAAAATTAAAAATTCTTCGATTGCTTATTTTTCGGTTAAAAAAGAATTAGATTAAAAAAAGACATTTTTCATATTAGAGAGGTTTTGTTTATTATTTTTTATTATTTATGTTTTAACATTTTAAACCATGTTCACTTAATTTCTAGCTTCCATGATGGAATAAATTGGCTGTGATTATTATTGTTTATGTTCATTTTTGGACTGATTTTCGACGATTTTTAACACTTTGAAATAAATTATGGCTTTTGTCACCACTTCCGGCCAATTTATTAGCTATGTATATAAAAGGCGTTTATTCAACAAGCATTTGCACATTATTAAGAACCAACAAAAAATACTCAATCATTCAAGCTAGAAATTTGAATAAAAAATTTAAATATTTACAGAATATTTTTACCTTTATTGATTGACTAAAATATAACTTTACATTTCATCAGGATGTTCATCGAAATTTATTTTAAAAAATTGATAATTTTATATCGGTAAACAATCGTTTATAAAGTTTAGGGGAAATCGTTATATATTATCGGTTTATTTAAGGATTTTTCCATGCTTATTGATAACCAAAAAAAAACATAAGATACAACTATAAAAAAAATTTAAGGATACCAGAGCCAATCTCTCTGCATTTTACTCATATAAAATCCAAACTTTTAATATATTTAATAATCTTCTTAAAATCGGCTGTATTTTTACTTTAAAATGAATTTTTAAAAAAATGCTTTTTGTTTATCATAACATTTTCTAATATAAATTATATTAAAATGTTGTCAGATTTAGACGCTTGTCAGACATGAATATTTACTAAGATATAAAAAACATATTAACGATTTAAAACATTACTAATAAGTTGACGTAATGAGCAAAACTTTAAACTTTTTTAATTATGGGGATAGAATTATTTGTTTACAATAAACAACTGAATAAGAATAGCCCTAATAAAATTAGGGCATAAAAATCCATCTTTCTATTATGATGAACATATTCCGATTGCCAATTCTCTGCATTATATTGAAATTCACTGATGGTCTGTTTTGCTACAATATTATTTTTACTTAATTGTTAACTATTATTTATACTTACCAGGTGTAAAAGGAGCAGGTCAAGAAAACGATGTGCTGTTGGAGAATATTGAACGATGGATTCGGTACACTCTCCTTAATTATAAGGGAGTATGGTCTAATATGAAGCCTGATCATCCCATTACCAGTTTTCTACCGCCTGAGGTTGCCAAGCTGATATTTGTTTATAAAAATTAATTTTCCTACAGGTTACTCAGGGTGTAAGCCCATATTTCGATGATTTTATGAGCGGGAAATGTATTCGTAAAGTCGAGGTAAAAGTTGTCAGCCATATTTTCATATAAGTAATGTAATAATTTTGATGTAAATAAGTTGTGCAAGTAAATTAATTTATTAAAGGCAAACTATTTCTATATATTTCTCTAATAATATGACCAAAAAATTAACAAAAAAATTTAATATAAACATATATGAAGACTCAAAATTATATGCAAAAAGTGCAAAAAATAATCTTTATTAAAGAATAAAAAGCTTTTAAATCACAGAATTCTTCGTCTGATCGTGGTTCAAATGATTCACATCCATTAGTCTATAGCATCAGCAATGACATTTTTGATTGGTACTTATATTCTAAAAACGAATATTTTGTCGGCAAGCTGTATGGACTGCAGCTAAGATTGGAAGCATTTTTTGGGGACGAAAATGATAAAATGAGACCTAATTGGATAAAGACCTTGTTGAAAATCAGCAATGCTATCGGATAGCAACACTTTTCGGCATTCTATGCTGTCTATAAGGTATAAAGCAGTTCGATTGTTTTTAATTTCTTTAAAATTATTTTGAATTTAAATAGAATATTTATACCCTAAATAGAAATGTATAAATGGCGGAAAATGATTGTGATTTTATAAATTGAGTTGCAAAAATAAATTTATAAATTAATTTGCTGTGAAAATGAACACACCTATATTCCAGAATTTGTATTTATCCTTTTCTCTTACGATAATAAATAATATTTTAATTTTGCCAAAATAGCAATAAGTTCAAATGTAAAAAAATAAATACGCAAAGATGGACACATTCTTAAGGAAAAAAGAAAAAATGCTAAATATGGGCATGGAATTTTAATTGATTATGATTTGAATTTTTCATTTTCTAAATATGCCCATCATTTGATGATTTTCTCTAGCGAATTTTTTTTGGTGTCATTTTTTTGGAAATTCGTCGCATTATTCCATTATCGATTAAGGTAATACTATCAATTGCTTATGCTTCCACACAAATATTTCCAAATAATTAAATTCGTTTTTTTTCTAAAAATTATTAATCATAAAATCATATAAAAACCATTGGAATTATTAGTTTAAAATAGGTGTAATAGAATATATTTTTTCCAAAAGGTTAACATTGAATTTTAAATCAAAATTCCTAAATAATAAAAATATTTTTAGATTGCTTACATTACTGCCCTTGAGGCTATCTCCTTTGGCGGTCCACCTGCAAAATATACCAAGCTTGACAAACTTGTCCCATTTGGTACCAGGATAGGCATTGACATTGCCAAGATTGAGGAGACTTTGAACAACTTAGGCTATAGAAGAAATATGCCTGACTTTCAAGAAGCGGCCATAAGATACCGTATTTCTTCTAAAATAAGACCTTCTTCTAAAATAAGACCCTCTTCTAAAATAAGACCACCCTTTGAGGGGATTCGAAAAAAATAAGACCCTCTTCTAAAATAAGACCCTCTTCTAAAATAAGACCACTCTCTGGGCTTGTAGCCTAAGAAGTGGGTAATTTTAAAAAATAATAAAAGAAAATCCTCTGCTAAAATAAGCCCCCTTTTTTGAAATAGGTCCCATTAAAACTGCCTAAGTGTAAATTGTCTTTCCCTTCCATTTATATTCATTTAAACTTTTGTTTTTTAGATCAATATGAACGGGTCTCTCCCAACTCATCACCACAGTAATGCAATAATCGCTTTAAATATTGTTCAGTTTGGCCATGTAATTAAAAGTTATAGCCTAAATAATGGGTCCATAAAATTATTTCTAAAAAGATTTAGGTGCAAATTACTGTAGTGATGAGTTGGGTAATGAATGATGGGTGGTGATGAGTGGGTTGACACCAAAATGAACAACAATGAAATTTTCATTGATATTGTTGGGAGTGAGGAGGAAGAAATTGGTGAAAATGAAGGTCCAACTCACTTGTCAGCCCAAGAAGAGCCGTTGTTCTTTATGTTAAAAAAAAGATTTGTCCCAAATTCGCCCTTGAAATTAAAATTTTTTTGTTAAAAATACGTCGAACTAAAATATTTAAGACTCCCACAAAAGTTGACAATTCCTTTGAATAGGTTCGAAAAAAATTAACAATTCCTTTGAATAGGTTCGAAAAAAATAAGACCCTCTTCTAAAATAAGACCCTCTTCTAAAATAAGACCCCCCTTTGAGGGGATTCGAAAAAAATAAGACCGGGGTCTTATTTTAGAAGAAATACGGTATTTGGGCCAAGAATTGGCCGATCCGCTTTTGAAGATGGTACTGTATCGAACATTGTACAAAGCAATCGCCGACGAAATTATACCGGTAAAGATAAAAAGAATTGAAATGCCTAAGATATTTGTAATAAAAAATTTTAGTTGGAATGCCACGAGGTTATGCCACGACGGGACTATGTTGTGTATTGGCTACGCCATACCTATGACTCTTTGAAGCAGGAGTATGTGGAGAGGCGTGCGAAATTTCTGAAATTCATACAGCCAAAGTCCAAGCAGAACCAGCAGATTCACAAGCACAACCAAAAGATTCATGAACACAACCAAAAAATTGAGGCTTTATCCAGGTCCAAATTTCCAAAAGTGAAAAATCGCCCTTTTAGTTTGCTACTTAAATGAAAACTTAAATGAGCCACCCTTTAGATTCACCTGCAATCCATTTAATAAAAATCGTGCTGATGAGTCGTTTCAGCGAAAAGTGCAAAAATAAAATAACACTCCCGGAAAACTTTTTTGTTAGACCTGCTAGACCAAAAGTATAAAAGGAAAAGTTGTAGAGAATTTCATGCTGATTCGAATGGTATTTTTAGTTTTTCGAAATTCGGCCAAAAAGTTCGAAATATCCCCTAAAAACCCTAATTGTCGGTATTTCGGGAAAATTTCGAACTTTTTGGCCGAATTTCAGAAAAAATTTTATACCATCAGAATCAACATGAAATTCTGCACAACTTTTCCTTTTATACTTTTGGTCTAACAGGTCTAAGAAAAAACTTTTCTGGGAGTGTTATTTTATTTTTGCACTTTTCGCTGAAACGCCCATTTTTGCACTTTTCGCTGAAACGACATAGCACCAATAAAAATACAAATGGAATAAATCCTTGTTAATAAAGTTTTCTCCTTTTGTATAGTGAATTGGCAAAATATGTGGGCTATTGGGACCAAATTTTGGAGACTGTGGAGAATGAAGGGGTTCAAAAATTGGATCCCACCATCGACCTGTTTGGACCTTCCGAGGAGCAAGTAGAAGTCAATAATGATGAATGATTATGCAAGAATGAACCAACTGATCGATTTTGATGACTGACATTTATTATTATTATTTTTTGGAGATTTTTCGATTATTGTTGTAACTTTAGAATTAGAGTAAATGAAAGAATCGTATTAATAGATCCCTCGTGGTCTTACAAAATTTTCCATTTTATTCGCTTTGATAAATAAATAAATATATAAAAATTGAAAATAAAATAAAAACGGTTAAGATTTACCTTATAGCCAATAAATTTATAATTTAAAAACGATGAAAACTTCATTCTAAGAAATTCCAAGAGCATAGTTATACGAAGCTGACGTCATTTTTGACATATCACTTTGGGACGTCATCCCCAAAGAGATGTCATCCTAAAAATTGAAAATAAGCTGAAAACCTCTTTTTTTCTGCATTCGATCAAGTGATTATTGGTGATCCTGAATCAAAATTATACAAAATTTTCATTAATTGTTAAGAAAATATTTTGATAATAAATTGATTTCTTCCATGTTAGATTTTTGATAATATTCTAAATCTAATATTAGTATTAGATTGGTCCAAGCGCCTTAAAGAACCTTGATTGAAGTCCGGAATATAAAAAACGACAATTAATTTATGATTATATTAGTTTCCAGTTATCGTTTTCGAATTTATTCTCATAGTTGTTTATTTTAATGAAAAATGCCAGAAATGAAATATGCCAGAAATGGGCGTTAAATGCTTGCTATGCCAAAAGTATATAAGCAAATCTATACTGAATTTTTATGCTCTATCTTCTGGAATTTTGAGTTTTCGAATTTCGGCCTACTAATTTAGTAAAACTATTTTTTAAAAAGTATCAATTTTGTTAAGAAAAGGGCAAAAATTATCAAAAATTTCACCGCGGCATTCCACTTAATTCAGTAAAATTACTGTAATGGATGTAAGATTTTTTGGATTCAATCATTACCCCCACTCAGCTCACTCACAATTTTAGGCAAAATTTTTTTTGACTTTTCTAACAAAAAATAAATAAAAAGTCTCGGATCTCGAGTCTCGGGATCAAAACTCGGTCTCGTTTCTCGAGTCTGGGGAAAAATCTGGTCTCGAGCATCTCTAGTAGCCAGAGAATAAAATTTTGCTCAACTTATTTTCTTAAACGCCAACGCCGGACAAGATTTAATCTCGATATTGTAGAAATTTATTTTCTTTGAAATTGCAAAATGATAATTTTTGCATAAAATTATTTATTAGCTTATGGTAAAATAAAAAAATAATTTGTATAAAATCATTGATTTTTTCCATTAATTATTTTGAATTTCTTTAATTGCTTTGATACATATTTTGCAACTATAAATAGATTACAATAAGGAATTTTTTCAAAAAAATCATTTGCTCTAAACATAAAGATTAAAGATTATTAATGCCATCGTGAAAATTCGCTCCCAAGACCAAAAAGCTCAAAATATCCCCTAAAACCTAAGAATTTCGCACTTTTTGGCCGTTTTTGAAAAATTTAAGAATATCAGAAGATAGAGCAAAATTTTTGAAAATTTTTCAAAAATTTCGAGTTTCGTGTTTCGAGTAACATCAGAGTTTCGTTCGAGTTTCATGTTTCGAGTAACTCTCGAGTTTCGCCCATCCCTGGTCGCAAATGTCGTGACACGCGTCCATTTTTATATCATTTTTGAAAATTAACTCACAGTCAACACTTGTGTAAACTAAATATCAAAAAGATTTTTTGGTACATGTTTCGACTTTAAACTTTAAAAATAATTTTTTATCTAGTGATACAAAGGCGAACATTTAAAAATTGACGCACTCTAGAGTCTTACTACATTGTAAAAAAACATGGCTATCCGCCACATTATCATGTGATGTTTTGCTCCGATGATGATTCAGGAATGTATTATTTCCTCTTTTTCTGGTTTAATTACTTTTAATGTTTTTGTACTAGCCACCCAAACAACATAAATAATGGATTGTAAATAATTTTGAAAAAATTTTAAGGAAACTTCTAAGATTTTTAAAATATATAGAGGAAAATTACGAATTTCAAATAAAAAATAAAAATAATTTTATAAATTAATTTCTGAATATATTTGCGTTTGATATAAATTTTTTACCGATTTATCAGAAGATGAAAAAGCCGTCATAAATATATCTTAATCTGAAAAGATCAAATACAAAAAAGAAAAAAATGTAAAAAATATGCCAATTTTGGATTTATTAATTTATTTTTATTTAGTATTCGTCAGTTAGAGGATTAAGGAAAAATGTTATTTTTTAAAGATTAAAAATACAATATCAACGAAACGAAAGAAATATATCCTGAGCCAGCACGAAATGTTTAATGAAAAATAATTTGTTTAGAACTCCTAAAAATGAGTCAGCGATGAATTGTTGCTTGCTTCCACTATGCTCGAATGCAAATCCAGCCACACCCTCCTTGATGGTCAGCTTTAGCTGATTCATCCGATTGGTCACCAGCATTGTGTCGGCCTCCAGCGATGACAAAATCCACTTTCCGATTTGGATCGCCTGTGATGCACGCGGGACGCAGAGAAATGGACTTTGTCCGGGTGCCGGAGGGTATCAATGCCTTTGCTTTCTGGAATTTGTTGATGAATCGTGCACCTCCGAACTCAATGCCATCATATTCCAAACGACCATTGTCGCCGTTGTTTATAATGCCTCTTTTGCGATTCATGAAGAATGGAAGCCATCCATTAGAAATATTCCTGAAAAATTGAAGAAAATAAAAGATGTGAATATTTTGTCTATTCCTGATTTTGATTTTTTGATTGTTATACATAATTTGCATTATTTGGAGATTAGTAAAATTAATGATTTAAAGAATTTACTGATTGAATGTGAAAATTGAAGTATATAATAAGTGGTTTTTGCTCGATCTATATGCTCTTCATTTTCATTAGAATCCGACTAACTTATGAGCTCATTACCAAAAGCAAAAAAGTTAACAATGTATCTTTTCAAAAAAAAATTAACACTTAAATTTCGGTAACTTATTCTTATACCTCAATTAAAAGTGTAAGTTGGATAAAATGAAAAATGGCACCCTTACAAGGGATACTCACAACTTGACATTTGCCAAAGTAATAGGAAAAATAAAAATGATATATTATGAGATGGCCCTTGATGTATGTATACGGAGCGACGGAACGATCCAATGACGTTTTGATGCGAAAATGATTTTTTTAAATATTTTATCCGTATGCGAAAAAAAATCTAGTAAATAAAAGCATAAAAGCTACTAGGTTAAACTTTAAAATGAAAAAATTTGCAAAAAAAAATATTTCAGATTTATTGGCCTTTTTAGTTTTTACAGTTCCCTGGAAATTTTTGAAATTTTTCATTTCTAAAAATCATGTTTATTCGAGTATTCAAAAAATTAGGAGAAATTCAATAAAATAAAAGATCAAAAAAATCAGAAATGATGTACTGGCCTATCACTATTTTTTATTAACAAGCTGGCTATTTTTGACCCGCTCTTCACCGATGACCCGTGCTTAGAGCAAAGGGATAAAATATTTCAAAAAAAATCAAAACATCATTGGATTGCTCAAAACATCATTGGATTGCTCCATCGGTCCCATTTCCGTATGCCATACATCAAGTTTCATCTCATGATATACCATTTATATTTTTTTATTAGCTTGGCAAATATCAAGTTGTGAATTTCACTTGTTAGTAGTTTATTTTTTAAGACCCTAAAGTACCACAATTCCAATGCAACAGAATCACACCAAATATACACGTAATTCCAAACATAATCAGATTGCCCACAGTGATACTCGATGCGGATCAACTTCCAATCCTTCCAACAATAAAGCACCTCAAGATCTAATGTGCTCCACAAAGTAGGAAAGTTCAGAACCTGAAAATAACAAAATTCGATTGATTGAACAAGAAATGATATAAGAAATCAAAAACTCGAGCGCAAAGTATTTAAATAAAATTCTGTGATTAAATTCCAAAATTAACTTTATATTAATAAAATTGCTGTAATAGTCTAAATCTCTAAATTATTGATTTGTTTATTTGGTTTAAAAAAAATTAGTAATTTCAAAAACTAATAATGGTGCTAGAAGGAGTTGGAGACTCCTATTAAGATCGAAAATACACTTCTAAAATTCTATCATTTTTTAATTAAGAAAATATTATTGAAGGTTTCACTTGTGTCTAAAATTATTTTTATAACGATTAATTCATTTGACCCTTTTTTTGACCTAGCAACATTCAAAAAATTCTTGTTTTGTTTTAACAAAGGTTTCGGTTTTTTAACGCCTAATGTTATTAATATAATAAATATTATTTTAACATTTTGTTTTAAAAAAAATTGTTTTTAATATCTATGAAAAATTGACTCATCAGATCTGTCCACAGGAAAACTCATCATAGTTTAAGAATAAAGAAGTTAGAGCATCTTTTTTATCTTTATTTATTATTTTTTTATTTTTGGACTAACGATCGGAAGTCAAAAAAAAGGTGAACGATATTGGGAAGGATGAAGAGACGGAAGGTATTAGGCAAAAAAGAACGAATTAATATAAGTAGAGCCATGAAAGTTCTGTAGAGGAAATAAAATTTAAAAAGGGCTTTTTTGAAAACATGAACTCGAAATCTCGGTCCAATCACAATCAACCGGAACTTTATTCCTGGATGATCAGAAGTTCCAACAAGTCTTCCTTTGTACCACCCGTATAATAGCAAAAAATATATTTTTAATTTTTTAGAAATTCTTTACTATCTCTATCATCATCATCATTGGTTCTAGCTGTGTATAAAAGTCTCTACCCAAACTATGTAATGCACTTGCCCTCTCCAAGATGCCTCCCCCTCGTCGTCGTCTCCTCAATGAGTTGTTGTACGAGTCGGTTCAATGTCTGCCCATGTCCATCACACCCTTTGAACGACGTATACAACTGCGGGTTGCTTTTCAGAGCACGGCATTGGGAGTGTACATAGAAAGTGCCGTCAAGAAAGCAGTGAGTTTTTCTGGGTTAAGGTTGTTGGAACTAATGATTTTTCATAGAGATATCTATTTTTTCGAAAAAGTGATATTAGTAAAAAAAATTGACTATCTAGATATAATATTATTTATTATTGATCCAAATTGGATGAGCCTCTCTAAAGGGGCCCAAGGAAGGAGGTTGAAAAATTGGATCAGGGCCCTTCTATGTAGAAGAGAAAATACGGTATATTCAGGGACAGAAATGTTAAAAATCGATTTAAGAATGCCAGATTTATTTTTATAAATTTATTCTTTAAATAAAATTATTATGTAGTCAGCCTGATAATGTAAAATCCGATTTCTGCGCGAAAAAAAAATTCTTAGATATTTTGACTTCCGTGATTTTTTTTGGATTTTTATTTTTCACAATTTATTTGTAAAAATTAACTTTTCTAATAAATTATTGCTAATAGATAATATCTTATTATTTATTTAATAGAAACAAATTTCCAAAATGTGCTTAAAATAAAACAAAGCAGAAGGTTAAATTTGTTTAAAATCAGATTTTATGAAATGTGAGTAAATTTTTTTAATGAATTTACAAATAAAATATATTATCAGAACATGAAATATTCAAAATTTGGTTTGAAGATTTTGAAAAATGAATGATTAATATAATAAGAATAAAGTTGAACAAATCAAAAGATTAAAAAATTAAATTTAAAATTCCAATCACAGTTCCATTTTCAGGTTGTAAATCCATCAATAGCAGAAGCAACATTGGCGTTGTTGTGCTTAAAATGGTAAACAATATTATTGGCTATCATCTTTTGATAAAAAATGATTTTCAACTTTTTGTGACTTGTTTAAACAATCTTTTTCAAGCAAATTCGTGGCAAAAGCAGGAAACAAATTTAGCATTTATTTGCCTTTGTAATTAAGAAAAACTTTTAATAATCTATTTGATGGTTTTTAAACAGCTTAGCACCTGGCCTAGGAATCTTTTTTAAGAAGATGAAAAATAAACAAAACAGTTTGATTAATTTTGATAATAAAAAAATGATAAAAAAAAATAAATATTAAATGATTGAATAAATTTTTTATTAATTATTTTCTCAATAAATTTACCCTTCATCTGATTCGCTTCACCGGCAATTCCACGCTGGTCCCTTGGGAACCAGACAAAAGCTCGATGAAGCGATGACCATTCTGCTGACCAGCTCCGAAACATTGATTCTGACCAACTCCAGCAGACTGACCATTCTGCTGGTCGATTCCGAAATGACCATTCTGACAAGATCCAAATTTCTGATGTCGACTTTTCTCGGGGGAATCACAAGGATAATTTGGAGTGATCTGTTAATATAAAATAATTTTTACAATCGAAATTTGATTAATAATTAATTTTTTGGTTAAAAATTTTTAATTTTAAAATTTTCAACGGTGCCATTGACAAGGTTCTTCTTCTTCCAAAATTTTTTAAAAATTTATCGAATTTTGCTTAATCAATAAAAAAAGTTTTTATTTATTTGAGCCTTTTGGCTAATTAACCAAATCTGAGTTAATGCAATTAAATGAAATAAATTTTATATATTTGACTATAATAAAAGTGCTTATTTTACTTTAAAAAATAATACTAATACCTAATTAAAAATACTATTTTTAGTTTTTAACCAATAAAATTAAAATGTTTAGCAACCAAGTGAGTGCCCTTGGTCTCATTGTCAACGGTGCCATTGCCATGGTTTTTCTTCCAACATTTAATCAGCAAAATGCCTGACAGAATACATGTGGAACAGACGAAGAAAGCGATTGCCAGCCACTATAAAATAATTAAATGAAACTTTTAAGCTTGGCATATCATGAGTCTAAGTGGTTGAAAAATGGAAAAATTATTTTTAATTAAACTTATATCTATGGTGCGCTGAGTCATAAATTTTGATTTTGTTTAATCTATTAAAAAATTGATTTTGTTAGTCTACAAAAACTATTAAATATTTATCTGTTTAAGTATATTTATTGGATAATTTGTGGTGTTTAAGTGAAGTAAAACTTTTTGGGTTGTGGACCGGGACAAAAATTTAATTTTAAAATATTTTGAAAAAGTTGGCCTGGACTAATTTTAGCAATTTTCGATGCAAATTCATTTTTATTTATATTGCTCTATGAACCTAATTAGAATTCATTCTAATGAACAGGATTAGAATGAATAGACCCCACATATCCAAACCCGCTCAATAAGAGATTCAAAAATAAGGTCTTTTTTATTTTTTGACATTTTCATCAAATTTTGGCCAATATTTTCCTCCCTTTTTTGTAATTATAGACTTATTTAAATGCTTACAATGTTACAGATATTTTGAAAATATTCTTAAGTGATCATATAAGTAGAAACTAATAGTATGATGCCTAAAAATCTGAAATAAAAAATTCGAATCGCGTAAATTCATTATTTAACAAAAAAGTATTAATGATTTATTAAAGAAGAGTATAATATTCCCACCAGAAAGGTGTTGTCCGTCGACGGAAGACAATCATTTGGATGTTCGGTGGTGTCATGGCTCAAGGTAGGGTGTTTGGTGGTGGCATGGCTTAAAATACGAATTAAAATTACAAGTGAGATATTAACCTTTAAGACTTGCATATTAAAATTAGTGTAATTTTTTTTGGAGAATTACATACATACAAATTCAGCCTAATAAGTCATAATAAAATTTTTATTTTAATTGGTTACGTGTTTTTCGATGGATTGTCGTTCATTGTATCCAGTGCAGGTTGGAGCTGTTCTTGCCACATTTTTTCAAATTTTTTCACCATAGAGTCATGCTTCAGATCCACAATGTTCTTGTGCACGCCACACGCTGCTATGCGTGCATTGAAGGCGTGCAGCACAAATTCAGCAAAATCGTGCTTCCCGGAACCATTATTTGCATTGTTTTGGCACTGAAAATTAAAAAATAAATTCTGTATTTGTAAAGATTTAAATTTAGCAATGTTTCTAAAGATTTTAAAAAAGGATTTAAATTTTAAAAACTTTAACAATATGATCTAATTATGATAATAAAATTAAACAATCTTTTTCCATTTTATTGTGTTTATTTAGCAATTTTATTTGGCTTATCATGTCCACAGGCTAAAAATTATTTTAAAGACTATTAGACACATTATAAAGAAATATGTTTGATATCACATGATGTGTTATGTCATATCCTCTAAAAGGGTCAAAATGATTAAAGACAATTCAAAAAATTTTTTGAACATATTAAACTGTAAAATTTCTTGAAATTTGAAAGGAAATTCGAAAAAAATAAAAAGTACCAAGAAGTACAGCATAGTTGCTTTTTGTATTAGGTATAGACAAGCTAGGTAATCATTTTGACTCTTTTAGAGGAAACGCCCATTTTGACCCTTTTACATACAGAAAACGACCCAATGATAATTCTAAATACTTATTTAGTATTTATTAATAAAAGAATATTCGCATTTGCAAGTACATAGAGAAAAGATATGGCCAAACAAAGCAAGCAATAAAATTTTGGTTTTGGTCAAAGATATGGCCATTTTTACTGTCGTAAATTTATGGCAGAAATTCTGATCAAAATTTTAACATTAATATCAAGTTCAGAAATTTATATCACAAATATTTTCATTTATTTTGGCTCCAGAAAATTTTCAAGAAAAAAAGTGTAGTTTTTCAAATGCTATTTTTAGATGTTAAAATAATACTGGTTGTATATTAAAATATAAAGATGGTTGTAAAATTGCTAAAAAAAGACTAGGTAAATTTAGCCTTTTTGAGCAAAATAAAAATTTGTTTTTTAGAATGGCAATTAAAATTTCACAGAAATCACCTCCAAATTTGCAGCCTGAAACACATCCAGGGAATGCGTCATGATCCGCTGTTGCAATCCGTAGTACTGCTTCAGCATGTCTGTTTGCGCCAAATACAAGTGCATGCATTCTTCGCGCCGTTTTTGGATTGCGTCGGCCAAAAATGTGCGCAATTTTATGGCAGCCATTGTGTTGACGTCATTTCCATCCCCGCTGTTTGCAATCATCCTGTCATCATCGCACTAAAAATTAGAGTTCAAACTTTTGAGAAAACCAGCACCAGTGTACACTACCAAAACACTACCAAAAAAAATAACTAGTTCGGTACGGTAGAATGGTATGTTTTAACAATGGTAGATGGAAATCCAGTAGATATTATTCAGTAGTACGTATAATTGTACACTGTACTGATCATTTTGTAATTTTTGCTTGTTTTAGCTTTAAAAAAATTCGTGATTTGGCAATCAAATGAGATAAGAGATCCTAGAATTGCTATGCTAGAAAATGAGAAAATATTATGTAAAAATTAATTAATAAATTCAAACTTTATGAAAAGCTACCAAAAGATAATATAAAAAGTACTTGGTTTCAACCATTATCTCATTGGAAAAAACTGATTAAAATTCACTGATTAAAATATAATCATTATTGTAACCTATCCCATTTATACAGTATGACAATTAGGTATATTTACCTCTTTGGTTGTCGGGAAAGCATTTTGCGTTAGTTGAGTGAAGACCTCTGGCAAAAAGGCAAAAATATAAAAATAATATTTCATTTTTTTGCTAAATAAATTATCTGTGAGAAATGAAAAGTAGGCTCTATAATCCATAAAGATGTAAGCTTTCAACGCGGCGCTACCAAATTTCATCTAGACCAATTTTCGTCTAGTCAGTCAAAAAGCCAAATTTCGTCTAGAAATTAGAAAAACACAATTCATGTAGAACCCGCAAATGGCTTTTGCTAGTAGACGAATTCTGGTTTGTTGGCTGACTAGACGAAAATTGGTCTAAAAGAAATTTGGGGCAGCATTTCAACACCATCCGCAACATTGAACTTTTCGTCAAAATTTATAGAGCTACAGGTTTTGCCATAAAGAATCTTTAACTCGTTTAAAAAATCTATATTTTGAAGCGAAATTATGCTAAAGTTTTTCATTTGGACTTTATGTTCCTTTGGCATTTAAAGACGGATAAAAACTTTATGTCCAAATCAGACATGTAAAGACAAAGAGAAAGACTACGTCCAAACTCAAAAAATTTCGCTACAAGATATAGATATTTTTGAATCCTACTGCTTTCTGAAAGATTCTTTATGGCGATGGGTGTAGATCGGTTAATCGAAAATGAAACCGAAAACCGGATTTTTGGGCCAAAAAGCGAAACCGAGAACCGGGGTCTCAAAACCGATAAAACGAAAAACCGATTTTGGAGGAATTAAACAAAACCATTTAGACATGTATCATTTATTAACAATGAAAATTTTCTGAAATCTTGAAGCTTGACCAAGATCTTGAATTTTTCTGATCAAGATTATAAAAAATTCACTTTTTTATCTTTTCAAGATTTTACAAGAATCAAGATTTTGGACGTAAGGTTTTTTATTAAGAAAACAATTTCATGGGTGGTGAATGATCGGCGGTGGGGTTGATTCAGCAAATTTGCCCCCTTTCCCTTTCCAAAAATGAGCATTGGGCATATATTTTGATTCATCAAGATTTTGTCAGTCATCCCCCAAAATGCAATGAATGGATCATCAGAAAAGAATTTAAATGTAAGAATTTTCAAAAAATAATGAAATGAAAAATTGATTCGAAATTTTTGATAATGGTATTGGCACTAAAAAATATTTCTTAAATCCGGGTCAAAAAAGGATTATAATAATCTGTAAAATGAATAATAATTATAGTAATTAAATATAATATTTTCTATTTATAATAATGGTATAACAAGAACATTAGGAAATCAATTAATTAATTATTAATTAATTTAATAAAATTATTAATCAATCAAATGATTAATCAAATAAATAATTAATCAATTAAATATTTAATTATTAGATATATAATATGGATATGTATATATGTTTATTATTATTTTATTTAATTAATTAATTGTTTTTACTTTCCACCAATACTAGGGTTGAACAGGGTCCGGATCGCGAATTCCGAACTTCAGAATTGAAAATTGAAATTTTTTAAATGTTTTTATGTTAATTTTGAATAAGTTACCAATTTCTAATTAGTTTTTGAATTTTGGGTATTTTCAATTCGGTATTTTGAGATAATCATGATCCGGAATTTATATGTCCGATTTCGTGATTCAAGATCGGAATCGTTTTGGGGTCTGAATCAACTCTGGCAAATTCCAATCCATTCCTAGTTTGGTATGCCAGTATATAATTGATTTTTTCATTTATGATTTTACTATAATTTTTTGAACTTTTTAAAGGCTCAAAATATTAATAAGGGTCTTTTATTTTATTTATATTATCTCACCAATCAATCCAATCATTATCCTTTTGGAATGCAAATGATTCATTTTTTGGTGCACCATTATTTTTTATAGTATATGTTTATATGAATTTTTACGGATTTTAAGAGTAAAACTGATCGATTATATTGTAATCATCAGAGATCGAATTTTTAAGTGCTAAAAAACCAAAAATAATTAACTATTTTTCAAGTTTTATTGCACTTTTGTGAAGGAATTTTTTGCCAAAAAAGTCCAAAATATTTTTTTTTATATTTTATAAATCATTATGTGAAACACATGCAAAAGCTAAACGATGAAAATAAAAAATGGTTTATAACTTAGAAATCCGGTTCCTGTTAATCATCAACAAAAACAACTTTCATTGATGTAGTTTGCAAAAGTTTCATTTATTAATTTAAAAGGTTACTATTTTTATTATTAATAGCATTTTTGTATAAAATCCTCGAACAGCCAAAGATGATGATGATGACTTCATTTACGATGATTATGCTCGCAACTCTTCATTTCTGGTCCATCTGCACATTTGGTGAAATTATTGCCCAATTTTATTATCTCCACTTTTGGTACTAGAAATCTGAATGCCGCAAATTCTACAATATACTTAGGATGTCACATAAGTTCTGAGCCCTCCTAGCAACTTGATAAAAATATTTTTTATCAAATTGTTCCATGGATAAAAATATCAATTTAAACGTAACTAATTCTAAGTAAGAACCCCCTCTTTTACGGCTCCATGATAACGTATGGGAGGAGCATGCCCCTTAATGGAAGAAGCAAAAGAGATCTATTAGCCGAGCACTCTAGAGGCGGGCGTAGCTCAGTTGGTAGAGCAGCCGAGATCTAATCGGAAGACGCTGAGATCGTCCCCCGGCCGCCTCTTGTCTTTCTCCTCGGGAAAAAGGTGTCTCTAGAGAGCAAAGCGAACGATCTCTTGGCAAGGGCCCAGCAGCGTTACTATAATTTGGCACACACAATTCAGCACTAAATTTTTTTTTCTCGAAAATTTGGACCCCAAAAACGACAGTTCGGCACCAATCGACAAAACGGCATCTACCGAACAATTCGGCATAAAAATATTCGGCATCAAATTATTTTTTAATTAAAAAATGACAATTTGGCATTAGAATTTGAATTTTTTCTATTAGTACAATTTTGAATTTTGGAGTAGTATGTGGCAAAAAATCAATTTACCTTATAACCAAAAGGTTCCGGAAGAGTTGTACGACTTTTGCGGCACCGACATTTGCGGCTCTCTCTATAACTCGGTTCAATCTAAGGCTAGAGAAATGTTGATGTCCAAAAATAGAGGAAAATATTAGCTACAAAATGATTCCAAGCACGCTCGAATTGGACCACTGTGAAAAAAGTTATGGCCAAAATAACGATTTTGGCCAAATTCACGGTATTTTGGCCATAACTTTTCTTCGCAGTAGACCAATTTGGATGGGAGTAGGCTCATTTTGTAGCTAATTTTTTCTCTATTTTTGGATACCATAGTCATTTTTCTAAATTTAATTTGGACCGAGTTATAGCGAATGGGCCGCAAGTGTCGGGGCCGCATGTCGGCACACCTCCGAAAGACACTCATCACTGTCGAGAGTATAATATAATTTTATAATTTTTCCTCTACTAGGTCTAATGTGCCGGACAGGCTTGATGAATAATGGGTATGAAAAATCATACCACGGGTACGCCAACAACGATTACTGTGGCCTTGCCGGAGATTACAGTTGTGTGGTCACGAGCTGCATTACCAGTTAGTGATAGAATTATATTTTTCCAAGTCTCGAGAACCAAATTGGAGAGAGAGAGAATTGTCTTTTTTATTTTTTTATCTGTAAGACACAATAAAAAATAAATAAAATTTATTGCATTGTAAAAAAAATTATTATAGTCGCGGAAAAAAGCCATTACTCAAGAACGATTTACTAGGAAATTGACAAGATACTTTTTTGAACATGTTATAATTTGTTAAGAATTCGAAAAAAATACTCTTTTCATATCAATTCTTCCATGATGTTCGCGAACATGAAAAGAATATAATCATTATATTCTAAATATAGCATTTAAAAGGTAAATATTCCATTTTTTTACTTTTTTATTTTGGAAAATTTTCACCCTAATTCCAAAAAAAATCATTAAAAATCAATTATACTTCCGCCTCCGTGGATTATGCAATTGGTGCGGAGCTTAAATTTAAAGAAAATCCGAAAATAAGTAAATTCGTAGAAAAAAGACAAATTAAAAAATGACACCTAAATATATTTTTTGTCAATTTCAGAAAAAGAAGGAGAATGGTGGATCAAGCAGAGATGGTTTTGCAGAAAGTTGGATAAGCGGCCAATCACCAATTTCTGTGATAATCCAGTCCTGCAAGAAGAACCGGGAACAATGTTGAACGAAAACTGCTTGCAGTTCAACTGCACAGAATGCCACCGCGACCTGTGCAACGGCATGCTACGACCTCCGATAGTGATAGGTAAAGTTTTGAGAATAATATAATGTCCAAAAACTGAAGCCAGCCCATGCAATCACACATTCTATAATTTATACATATGTTCACTCATATTCTCAATGGGGAAAATACGTTTTTTTATTGAATTTTTGAATTAGAGTTCAAAATTTTGAGAAAACACATACGGCAATGCTATGTCATTTTTATAAAAGCATCAAAAAGAGCGCTTTAAAAAAGTATCAAAAGGATTATTTTCATCCTAAGGAATAATACTATAGCAAAAAAATAATGTTAAAAAACAAATAATAATTTTCATCAAAATGAATGTTATTTTAAAATAATAAAAAGAATTGATAACGGGAGAAAAAGAAAAAGGGAATTTATTGGCTAAGAATTACCTTGAGAATGGAATATCGGCGGAACTGGTGCTAAGACGTTAAAAAAAGTGCCAAATGGGGCGTTAAAAAAAGTGCCAAATGACATAGTCAAAACAAAAACTTTTTGTTAAACTTGTTAGACAAAAAGTATAAAAGGCAAAGTTGTGCAGAATTTTATGCTAATTCGAATGACATTTTTGTTTTTTCGAAATTCGAACCAAAAGTTCGAAATTTTCCCGAAATACTGAAAAATACGGTTTTTAGGGGATATTTCGAACTTTTAGACCGAATTTCGGAAAACTTTTTATACCATTCGAATCAGCATAAAATTCTGCATAACTTTGCCTTTCATACTTTTTGTCTAACAAGTCTAACAAAAAAGTTTTCGTACAAAATTTTGCATTTGGCACTATTTTTTTAACGCCCTAGCACCGGCGGAACTCGATAAAAATTTTATGATATAGAAGAACGATGAACCAAAAATTGGTCATTTTTACAAAGATCCATAGGTCATTAGACCCATAAGGTTTTATAAAATTTTCACTATCAGAAATGTTATGGTGGCATAAAATTTAAAATTTTATTCAAAATAAAAATTTTTTATTTTTTAAAATTATTCTTTATTGTTGTAGTAATTTTTTCTTATGATATTTATAATGAAAATAATCTTTTTGATACTTTTATTAAAACGCCCTTTTTGATACTTTTTATGGAAACGACTCAGCACGAACACATGCAATGTTACCAGCAGTAGTCAAGTGGGACAAGTACAACGTAGTCAAATAGTAAGAACACGTGAAAGTACGGTATGCGAGTTAGCACATGTCGTCAAAAAACACCAGTGGAATGCATCACTTATTTCATGAAGTTCGTGTACGTACTACGGCAAGTAGTTTGAACCCTATAACAATTATTCTAAGTGGGACAGGACATTATTGTGACCCTGTATTTAGAATAGTTTTTTAAATTTAAAAGGAGAATTTTTCCTTAATAGCAGAGATCTTTCGGTCAGTGATCGGGAAAATACTATTATTGGAAAGTGATCCATTGGAAAAATATCTCTAATAATGGACCTTAAAAATATATTATAGTAAGTCAAGTTAAAAGATGGGTTTTTAATGCGTTGCTAGTGCCAATTATATAACTTTTCTTGTTCTTATTTTGGTTTTACATTTTTTGAAATTCGAATAAACCCGAAAATTCAATTTTTTTATTTCATGGAATTTGAATTTTCTTTCTTTTCAACATTTTTAGAAAATTAATTTAGCTGCCATATGATGCTTTTTCAAACAATTCATCCACCAAAAGGACACTCTCTAATTGTAGGATGCCTTTATGAAATTGAAGGTACCGGTCCATTTGAAGCTGAGAATCAGACACATTAATCCATTAACTAACTTTAAAGTTTTGCCATTGTGAAGAATTTTATGCTCTATCTGTGGTATTTTTATTTGTTCGAAATTTTGATGGAAAAACCTTATTTTTCGCTATTTTCGAAAAATTTCGAAAAAATAAAAAATACCAGCAGATAGAACATAAAATTGCACAACTTTGCTTTTTATAGTTTTGGCCTAGTAAGTTTTTAAAAAAGTTTTTGGACAGATTGGCGAAATTGGGGCCTTTTCTTAACGTCCTAGCACCTAGAATGCTACTCCGATCACCAGAAGGATCTAATTTTGGCCGATCCAGCACATCATATAATTAAACTATTACCGTATTTCCTGTATTAAGACCCCGGGGATTTATTTTTCAACCCCTCTTCAGAGGGGGCTATTACAGGGAGGGACTAATTGCAGGGAGGACTTAATACAGGAAATACGGTATGCATTTATAGATAGAACGAGCACGGCGAGTACAAAATCAACTGATAATAAACCGAAAACTACCCAAGGAACAACCAAACCGATGACTCGCCAAGGCACAACCATGAGCACAACCGAAATAAAATCGACCGGTTGGCTGGTTAATGTGTCGGGAAATTCGATGTTTGGCTTCATGTCGCACCAACTCAACTCTCTAACGGGATCTGAAGACAAATCGGAAAAAAGGAGTGCCGCTGTTGCATCGCCATGAATCCTGTTGAAGACATGATCAGTTGGGATGGCAAATTCTTGATCTGACATTTATTGGAAGATGCCAAATTCCAGATCTGGCATTTGTAGGAATAGGTCCCTATTCAAAATTATTTGATTATATGTCGGATAAAAAAATTATCAGAATAATGTTATTTTGTTTTAGTGGGATTTCATAAAAAGTTATTTGGGTATTTGATAGAATTTTAAAGTACAAGTCTGTCGAAATGGGCAAATATTTGGTACACGGGGGTTTTCAAGGATGCCGAACACGGTGGTGTGTTCCTTAAGCTCGGTCATGAGGCTGAACGTCTTGAACTTGATGGGTTCATTGACGGTTTATTCATGTTCGTCCTCTTTCGTTCGTTCGTCCGTTCGTCCAAATGTGTCAATTAATTTTTGCTGCGCGAGGGTCGTGATTTTTCACCGATTCGCAGGAGGGAAATACCCTCTTTATAGGAATGGCTTAAGGGACCCCTTCCAAAAGTCTCTACCAATATTTGGGGTAAAAAATCGAAAAAATTTTCAAATTCGATCTTTCTTAAGAAAAAAACAACTTCCTGGGGGTAGATTTTGACGCTAAATCCGATTCTGACGTCCTTTTCACCTAATGCGTCATCTGACGTCACTTTTTGACGTTGCAAATTTTTCAAAGCCATTTATTATTAAGCTTTTTCGGAACGAAACGAATATTTTTTGAAATGATAGGCGACCAAAAGGCTACCAAATTGGACATATAGTTATTATATATTTTTTTCTTTTTGAAGATCAATAGAAAAAATTCTTTTAAGCAACTTCATTTAAGGGTACTTGTATAATTTAGATCCCTAATTTTTCTTTGTGAACTTTTTTCGTGAACTCAAATTTTTTGTGATTTTCTTTGTGAACTTTTTTATGAACCCAAATATTTTTTGTGAACTTTTCAACAAAAAATTCTTAAGTTGTAAAATAATAAAGCAAAAATTTCTGCGTCGAATAAGCAAAAATAATTTAGCTATGAAATCACACGAAAACCAGCTTTTTCGGAGGGGACCCCGATGAGAATGGTTAGGGCGGAGTTACGATTTTCGATTCCGAAGAAAAATTAATTTTTTATTCCGTTTTACTTCGTTTTATGGCTTATATTTTATTTTATTATTAGGCGTAAAAATTGAATTCGGTATAAAATTAACTCTAAAAAAACTTTTTGAACAAGTGATATTGATTTCAGAAAAATTCTTGGAAAATTGTGGGCCTAAACTGCTGTCTGTACAAGTACCCATAAGTATCATCTTCCTTTGGTTTTTTTTTTATTAGAATCGACAGAATCTGAAAAACTTTATTCTTGTAAATTAGGTGCATAAATCAACAAATTGCAATCGGATAAATGAATGATGAACATCATCCAGGGTGTAAAAATCCAAAGGATGAAGTCAATTTAAAATATAAGTAATTTAGATGATAAAGATCTATGATTATTTTCAAGTTTGTGTCCAAGTAGAAGTTAATTCTTCCATTTAGCAAACTCGAGCTTTGCAGGAGAATTCGAGAGGGTAACAATTCGGGATTCCGTTTGTCGGATGTGCATGGTATAAGAACACGCCTACCATCTCTTCATTTGTCAACACTTTGATCGGAACTATACAAAAAATAAAGTTTAATTGTTTTTAAAAGCTAAATTTTTCAAAAATAATTTATTCTGTTATCGAGTTGATTGAATTTTCATGTGTATTTTTTCATAAAACAATCATATGACAACTAGGTAGGTATATATGTTGAAAGCGATATCCCTTTTCAGAACATGTTATAGACCACCCAAATAAACGGTTTAGTCAGCTAGATTTTGATTTAAAGCAGTTGAGTCCAAACATGTACTACATAAAAAACATATACAAAGATGTACATACATATATATTAAATGATTTTTTGGTCATTTTTAGAAAGATTCGGTTGGAAGTGTTTCAAAATTGAGATGCCAATTAGTACAAATAACTGGATAATTTTTGTATTTCTCGCAATTTTTGATTAGACGTTGAACATTTAATAAAAAAATAGTTGTACCAATGATGCTGGCAAATTGGTCCATCGGGATCAGCGGAAAACGGATTTTGAACAATGCTGGACCAAGAACCTTACGGCGATTATTGCCCGTGGCTGCCATATTGTGCTTGTGGCATTGTGCATGCGACCAACGGTGGGCCTTAAATATCAAAAAATGATTTTCCAAAATCCCTTTTATTCAATTAAAAATTTAATGTCAAATAAGTAAATACTATGTAAATTCGAAGTATTCGCTTTCGATATTATATAAAAATTTATTTTTTGAAATTAATTAAAAATAAATAGAACGTGCTAATTTAAATACTGTTAGTGTAAGTAAGTATGAATCAATAATGGTTTTTTTGTCCATCATCATAAGTAGGGTAGGACAATACCGGTTAACCGGAACCGGTAACCGGGTTTTTTGGCCCAAAAACCGGAACCGGAAACCGGGGGACCAAAACCGCCGGTTTTCCGGTTTAAATAAGCACCCCTAAGAATGGATAATTTGAGAAAAAAATGACCAAATTACACCCGTCTCGATAGAAAAATGACCATCTATTGAGAGTTTGAATTTTGTTATTCTTGGCAAAATGTATATAATATTTCTTGGATGAAGTTTCTATACAAAAAATTATGCCTCAATTGTTTTTTTTTAATTTCATCTATGTATATTAATATTAGAATTGAATTTTAGAATTATTAAGCAATGGTTTCTAAAATATGGAATTTTTTTTCTAAAGTCAAAGTTAATGGCGAAGAAAGCTAAACTTTAGCCAGATCTTAGCCGCTAAAGTCCACCCACCCCCGAAATCACCCCAGGCCCGCAGCCAGAGGGGAGGGCACGTGCTCCCCCCTCTCCCTCCCGAAATGCCAAGACCAAAAAAATGAAAAGGGTCCCCCTGTTAAAATTTTTTGAGAAATTTTTTTTGGAAATTTTGAAGAAAAAATGACCGATTTCCTTTAAAAATCGTCAAAATTTTTCATAATTTTCTCCGGCGGCCCCAATAGGGGCCGCCGGAGACCCCCTCCCCTCGGACCCCCTTGGTGCCTCCCTCGAAAATTTTTCCTGGCTACGGGCCTGACTCACTCCCCTCCCCTCGAACCCCCTCCCAGAAAAATATACGTCAAATTTCACAAGAAAACAGCTCAAAATTTTCCCCGGCGGTGAAAAAGCACCCCCTAAAAATTGACTTTTCAAAAATTTTCTACACGCCCCCCCCTCCCCGAAACGCTAGGCTCGTTACGCCCCTGCCTATAAATATTATTCTTTTTATTTTGCAAATTTAAACAATAAATGCTTCACGGCTAATTTTACCCAACAAATGATATCAAGAGCTTGATATTTTGGGCATTCAATATTTAATTGAGAGCAAAAATTGAATTTTTTGGAATTTTTATCGATTTTCGGCAAATTTTTGAAAAAACCGGTAACCGGACGGTTAACCGGGGGTCCGGCAAAAACCGGAACCGGTAACCGGGGGTCCAGAAACCGGTGAAACCGTAAACCGGGACCCCCGGTTTTTAACCGGTACTGTCCAATCCTACTACAAAGGTTAAAAAAATATAGATTCAAAGCAACTCAATCGGCGCTCAATTTCCATCTTACCTAATTTTTTTAACTGTCTTTCACACATTTACATATTTATGAGTGATACGTTGAATAAATTTCGCCAAATATTTTTAATTTTTCTACAATTCTCCATAATTAAACAACAATGGGTGATGATAAATGGGTTCTACCTAGGGTGGCACGCGGGGGGGGATATCCCCCCCGTCCCCGACTTTTTTGGGCTTCATCCCCGTCCCCGTCCCCGAAGATCCAATCCCCGATCCCCGACGCTCATCCCCGCGGGGATTCGGGGATGAAAATGTACCCCTAAAGATGACATTTTGGATCCAACTGTTAAGAGAATTTGGCGGTAGATTGCCGAATTAGCCCTTAGCTCAGTGGTATAATGCTGGTTTATTTGCGGCGAGGGCACGGGTTCAATTCCCGTCGCCTCATATTTTGTTTAAAGTTGGTTTATATCTTTTTTGGTTCATTTTTTTGTAACTTAACATAAAAATTATTACTAATTTTTTTCAAAAATTTTTATGAGTGTTATATATCAAAAAATTTTCAAAGCTTTATTAAAAATGAGNAATTCTCCATAATTAAACAACAATGGGTGATGATAAATGGGTTCTACCTAGGGTGGCACGCGGGGGGGGGATATCCCCCCCGTCCCCGACTTTTTTGGGCTTCATCCCCGTCCCCGTCCCCGAAGATCCAATCCCCGATCCCCGACGCTCATCCCCGCGGGGATTCGGGGATGAAAATGTACCCCTAAAGATGACATTTTGGATCCAACTGTTAAGAGAATTTGGCGGTAGATTGCCGAATTAGCCCTTAGCTCAGTGGTATAATGCTGGTTTATTTGCGGCGAGGGCACGGGTTCAATTCCCGTCGCCTCATATTTTGTTTAAAGTTGGTTTATATCTTTTTTGGTTCATTTTTTTGTAACTTAACATAAAAATTATTACTAATTTTTTTAGAATAAAATACTTTATAATATATATAATAAAAAATATCAGTAAAACTTTTTAGAATGATGATAATTCTTGAATTTTCAAACGAAGTAACAGAAAAGGACATAAAAATTAAGCAATTTTTTAAAAAGAAAAAGGTCCTTTTTTCAAAATTTTCTCCGGCGGCCCCTATCGGGATCGGGACCGCCGGCAACTCATAAAGTGAAATTTCTTCATCCAAAAAATGCTCATTTTTAATAAAGCTTTGAAAATTTTTTGATATATAACACTCATAAAAATTTTTGAAAAAAATTTTTTCGGAAAAAAGACAGAATTTTTTTGCCCATCCCCGTCCCCGAAAACCCCGTCCCCGTCCGATTTTTCATCCCCGTCCCCGACTCGCCCATCCCCGGCAATCCCCATCCCCGATTTTTCCAAAATCCCCCCNCCCCCCCCCCCCCCGCGTGCCACCCTAGTTCTACCATAATAATCAGTTGGTGGTGCATTGTTTGTTTTTTTAAATATCAACGATTTGCATAGTCCGTGGTTTTTTCTCTCTGACGGCGGTTATTGAACCAATCGGCAATCTAAAAATAAAATTTGATGTGAACTAGTATTTATGGCAAAATCACCTGGGTCATGGACAGATCTGTTTTCCGCGCAATTTCGCATTTTGCTTCACTAGTCGGATGAGGGTCGCGTTCATAGAATTCACGAAGGACCTGAAAATTGCGAATATATTATCCAATGTTCCAATGAAAATGAATAAATAATTTATTTTTGTAATTCGATCAATCGTTTTAAAAATATTTATCTGAAACTACTTAAGTTTTTTTTATTTTTTATTTTTCATTATTTAATGGAATTTTCCCAAAAATATGCAATTCGAGACCTTTCTGGCTTCCTTGCGGAACGAGTATATCAGTTCATCTCCGTCCCAAATGCTCTTTGGCGGCGGGAATTTCTTGCGGATACGGTACTTATCCATCGCCCCCAGTAGATCCTTCTGCTTTCGCTGCCGTTCCTCCTCATAATGCGCAGTGTACCTGTACAAAATAATTAATTGTAAAATGGAATGCTTGACAATTAGGCGCCGAAGGAATTCGGATACTTGAGAGCAAAAAAATTTTTAGAATAGATTTATTTAAGTTAATATTAATTTCATCTTGCTATTTTAGCCAACCATAAATATATATGTATATACTTATGTTTTTATTTCAAACATAGGCAATGGATTTTTCCTTAAGCATCGGATTTAAATTTCCTTGGTGGGATTTACAGGAACTTTTTCTAATAAGTCTTGGATTTCAAAAATAATTTTTTGCGGTGATTTCCCTATGCTGATTGCCAATCTTTTTTGGATGCTTTATGTATTACAAATTTTTCTCAATCCCTTTCAGGCGAAATTGCTTTTTGAATTGAATGGTTTTAATTGGATTTCATTTACGTAAATGTTGAATTATCCCTTTTTGGCTTACCAAAGTTGGATCAGATCATCGTGGGCATTTTTCTCGAATCGCTTCTCGGCCATCAAACGAAAGAGTTGGTCAAATTGGCGGGCATGGAACAGGGAATACAGATGGGCCTTGACCTTGAGGCCAATAGTCATAAAAATTATCAAAAAATGGCAGAAGAATTTATATTTCTTTCGTAAACTCGTAATATTTTCAAAAAAATATTGGCTTTTTAAAGTAGGATTAGAGAAGAGAATAACAAATTAAAAATTGTTCAAAACAAATCATTAAAAGTTCATAAAGCATTTAAATTTTAGATTAGTTAAATTCTTTCAAAATAATCCATTTGTTTCTTTTGTTGTTTTTCCTGTGAGATTGTAAAAAAACACTAATCATACTGGAGAGGATCCATTAGCCCGGATCCAAAAACCATACTAGATATACATACAAAAGTTGTGTTAGGTGCATTTAGACCAGCTGTCCAAGTGTCATAAGTTATACACTTAATGTGAAAAATGGGCCAAACCTGAGAAAGATCTTGCCAATCAAAATCAGCAAAATCATCTACAGCAGTTCCGTCGTTTTTTGTTCCGTCGTGCTCCTCTTCACCTTCCTTCAGCAGCTCTTAAAAATATTTTTGAAAGAGTAGTCGAGCTATGGAATACATTTATTAGTTGCAGATTTGGATATTATGGGACAATATGGCGCTATCCCTGAGGCCTTCCCCATTTTAATTGTTTGGGTAAAGTTATAAAATTATCGGCAATCCTTACCAATTGAGGTCTCGAAAATTAAAAATTATTTTTCCTTTAAAAACATTCACTCTGGCGGTTTTCTAGGGCGCTGAACACAAATCTGAACTCCGTCTTGTCATTTATTAGTTATTACAATACTTTGACATGTTTAAGACATCCTTACCAAGACTTTTTCATACCTCTAAAATACCAGTTTAATGCTTTGAATGGAATAAAAATTAATCTTTTTACACTTATTCCAAATTTAATGTCTGGTGAGAATCTTGTTACAATTGATCGATTTTGTCCAATCCTGTCGTTTTTCCACTTATTTCATGCTTTTACCATTCATATTTTTAGTCACATTAGCTTTAATAAAGCTTTTAGAAAAATCTTGGTAATCTTGATAAGGGATGTCTTAAACATGCCTAATGACAAAACGGAGTTCAGATTCGTGTAAGGATTGCAAAATTATCGTTTGGATGTTTTAATAAAAAACCTTTTGATTCTAGTTTTATTGTGTCCGTCTTCAGCTTTTCGCGATGGTGTAAGAGCATTGTTTGCACTTCGGTTTCGGTGTTGAATACGATCGCATCTCCATCAATGTCTACAAACGAGATCAGACCAATAAATCAAAATTTCAGTCGTCGGTATCCCCATTTTTGCTAGTCGAGATTAAAAGGCCAGTTACTATATTGGAGTTTGAAAATCCTTTTTTCTGCAAATATCCGACCTCTCATCATTATTTGTCACCATTTTTTATGTNAATCCCTTTCAGGCGAAATTGCTTTTTGAATTGAATGGTTTTAATTGGATTTCATTTACGTAAATGTTGAATTATCCCTTTTTGGCTTACCAAAGTTGGATCAGATCATCGTGGGCATTTTTCTCGAATCGCTTCTCGGCCATCAAACGAAAGAGTTGGTCAAATTGGCGGGCATGGAACAGGGAATACAGATGGGCCTTGACCTTGAGGCCAATAGTCATAAAAATTATCAAAAAATGGCAGAAGAATTTATATTTCTTTCGTAAACTCGTAATATTTTCAAAAAAATATTGGCTTTTTAAAGTAGGATTAGAGAAGAGAATAACAAATTAAAAATTGTTCAAAACAAATCATTAAAAGTTCATAAAGCATTTAAATTTTAGATTAGTTAAATTCTTTCAAAATAATCCATTTGTTTCTTTTGTTGTTTTTCCTGTGAGATTGTAAAAAAACACTAATCATACTGGAGAGGATCCATTAGCCCGGATCCAAAAACCATACTAGATATACATACAAAAGTTGTGTTAGGTGCATTTAGACCAGCTGTCCAAGTGTCATAAGTTATACACTTAATGTGAAAAATGGGCCAAACCTGAGAAAGATCTTGCCAATCAAAATCAGCAAAATCATCTACAGCAGTTCCGTCGTTTTTTGTTCCGTCGTGCTCCTCTTCACCTTCCTTCAGCAGCTCTTAAAAATATTTTTGAAAGAGTAGTCGAGCTATGGAATACATTTATTAGTTGCAGATTTGGATATTATGGGACAATATGGCGCTATCCCTGAGGCCTTCCCCATTTTAATTGTTTGGGTAAAGTTATAAAATTATCGGCAATCCTTACCAATTGAGGTCTCGAAAATTAAAAATTATTTTTCCTTTAAAAACATTCACTCTGGCGGTTTTCTAGGGCGCTGAACACAAATCTGAACTCCGTCTTGTCATTTATTAGTTATTACAATACTTTGACATGTTTAAGACATCCTTACCAAGACTTTTTCATACCTCTAAAATACCAGTTTAATGCTTTGAATGGAATAAAAATTAATCTTTTTACACTTATTCCAAATTTAATGTCTGGTGAGAATCTTGTTACAATTGATCGATTTTGTCCAATCCTGTCGTTTTTCCACTTATTTCATGCTTTTACCATTCATATTTTTAGTCACATTAGCTTTAATAAAGCTTTTAGAAAAATCTTGGTAATCTTGATAAGGGATGTCTTAAACATGCCTAATGACAAAACGGAGTTCAGATTCGTGTAAGGATTGCAAAATTATCGTTTGGATGTTTTAATAAAAAACCTTTTGATTCTAGTTTTATTGTGTCCGTCTTCAGCTTTTCGCGATGGTGTAAGAGCATTGTTTGCACTTCGGTTTCGGTGTTGAATACGATCGCATCTCCATCAATGTCTACAAACGAGATCAGACCAATAAATCAAAATTTCAGTCGTCGGTATCCCCATTTTTGCTAGTCGAGATTAAAAGGCCAGTTACTATATTGGAGTTTGAAAATCCTTTTTTCTGCAAATATCCGACCTCTCATCATTATTTGTCACCATTTTTTATGT